>NW_021028356.1:182990-202569 GCF_004153795.1 Camellia sinensis | reverse complement strand
TCATCCCTCTTTCATTCATTTCCACTTTGTCCTTGCTCAGTTTATCAAAAAGCGCAACATTTAACAAAATGCGAGCGTCGGAACATCGTAAGAACTTTTCAAAAATGTTTTGAAAGAGAGGGTTTTAAGATCTAAAATATTTTTGGTCCAAAAATGGGGTGTGAGGTTTGGATTTGACTCTCCTCTCGCCGAAGAAATCGACTCTTTGCACTGCACAACTTTCACCACCAAGTAAACCATTACATGCAGGCCAAAATAGTAGCAAAAATGGACTGAGATGATGGCTTGAAGGGCAAGAAAATGAGGCTCATGCAATGGCTTACAAATAAGGCATAAGAGTACAACTCTCAAGAGCACTTAAAGAGTGGAAAATATGGAGGTGCAACAATACTATATGCTCTGAAATGTCATTCAAAATGATGCCAAAACATGCAAATACCTCAAGTTAAGCATGCAAGATTCCTCAAAACTCAAGGCTAATCAAAGCTTTTGCAGTACAAGCGTACATGGCAAGCATCATTCAACCAAGAAGCCTCAAAATAGAGCCAAAACATGTTAAAACATAAGTGAAAACTTGCTGGAATAGAGTCAAAACGTGCTAGAATAATGGATCAAAGTATAGAGCATGTTAGGCTAGCAAGGGAAAATTACACGACAAGTGTATGAGCCACTCAAGAGACAACCAAACCAGTCAAAAACAGAGTCATGCCAGACCTAAAAACTCACAAAAACAAGCTCACACCATGCCTCAAGAGTATAGAGATACATGCTCATTTAATAGGCAAATAATACAAGCAAACAAAAACAAAAAGAGAGGGGATCACCCCCTCTAATTTAAGACCTCAAAACCACATGTCTACCACTGAAAATCCACTGGATTTCAATGGCTAAAAGGCCAAATACAGACTAACTCAAAGGCCTTAAGACATGGTTCAAAACAAGTCCAAACAAGGCACACAAGAGAGTAGAACACCCTTAACAGCAAAGAGGCCTTAAACAACCATCAAAAGCACTTTAAAAAATAACTTTTTCAGTTGAAAGAAAAGCCTAAAACAGTATGCAAGGATGGCCAATATGGTATACAAACAAAAGCTTAAAAGGGGAATACACTCACCCTTGAAGCACAACTTCGAAACTAGCAACCTCTAAGGCCAAAAACCAACTTTTAGAGCTCAAATAACACTCCCAAGGACCTCCGCTCAAAGATGGTGGTGTATCACTATGTGTTGTAGTGCAAAAGTGAGAGGAAAATGCACTTTAAGGCACAAACAAACAAAATATAGAGAGATAATGAGAGATACATATATAGAGAGAGAGAGATATTTCCTCCGAAATTGTTGAACCTCTGTAAGGGAGGAGGAATGAAAAGCAAAGCTTGTTTAACAAGCTTGAAAAGGGCTTCATATGGAGGAGGGATGGGTGAAAACCAGCTGGCTCAAAAGATCTGCCGTGAAATCTGCTAAGACAAGGTATTCTGCCGGCCATCGATGGTGGCCGGCAGTGCCTCACTGATGGCCGGCTGGCATCTTCAATGGCAGGCAGGGATAAATGCATGGCCGGCAGTGGCAGAGAGTGGCTAGCAGTGCACCAAGAGAAGCACACTAAAATGACAAACATATGATCCGAGAATGGGCCAAAAAGAATACAAGGTTTGGAAAGCTCAAGCCTGTGACGTTCCATCGCGAAAGTCGAGTACTCGACAAGCAATCGAACTTGTGGCTGGATGTATCTGCAAGCACAACCAAGTCTTGAGGACGGTTAAAAATGGGGTGTCTACACAGTGGCGTCGTCAACGATGTCAGTTGGAGATCTACTGCACGCCTAGTCGTACCGCAACCCCTCTGTGGAGAAGCTCGCTATTGTAAGCGAAAGAAAGAGAATATAGTTAAATACTAGGGGCAAGAGCCCACAACTTTCAGCTTATCCATTAACCACCCAGGGAAGGGATAAAAAATAAGAGAGAATAAAGAATAGAGAGATGTGCGCTGAGAGAAAAAGTGAGGAAAAGGCTTTCAGAGAAAAAGAGATTGACTGCCAGAGTGATGTGAGAATCACAAATGAGAAAGGGTGCGAAACAATACCAATGAAACTGGCTCCCCATGAACTGAGAGGTCTCTTGCCATTGGAATACGTCTGAGTGTCGTGTGTGTTGTTTAGTTTGTCTCGATTCTTGCTTTGAAGTCATTTTGAGTGTCAATAGTATGTTTAGGTTATTTTTACCTTTGTTTTTCCTTTGTTGAGTCATTTTGACTGTGGTCAGTTGTAGGCTCAATACCGGTTAAGAACTCATTTCTCAAATTCAATTTCAAAAAAAAATCGTTTTGTGCTCAGAGTGTTGTGCCATTCTCCACGTTTGTGCAGAACAGGATTCTTTCTTTCATAAACTGCAGGGTTCAACCTAGGTCATGTGAGAACAGTAGAACAAGGACCTATCTTAAGCTATATGGGTTCCAGACTGCAAAGCAAAAGAAAAGAGGGAAAATTTGGAGCATCTTAGCATGTTTCAACTTCAGCAAATTCCGAGACTGCATTCCAGGTGCTTCTTCTCAGGCCTCGCCGTTCTCGGGAGTATGAGTGTATCTCAACCCCAAGCTTAAGCCTGCTTCAAGTCAGAATGGCAGTCCAAGCAGCACCCGTTGTTTTCACATGCAGATGTTATCTGTCACCAATATGAACAGGGTGTACCCTTTTGAGCTGAGCGTGTTGTAAAGTCCTCTGAGAGGTAAATTGGAGGCACCAAAGTACATATTTGATGCCCCTCTATTGCATAGAATGTGCACTTTCATATACACTTTTGTTGCATGCGCGCCACGCATCATTATGATTCATGCATAGAATATGCTTGCTTTCGATTCCGCATACAATATGCTTTGCTTTCAATCATGCATAAAATATGCTTTCAATGTTACATAGAATATGCCTACCTCATGCATAGAATATGCTTTCAAATATTGCATAGAATATGCTCTTATCTCATGCATAGAAAATGCACTCTTCCATGTTGCATAGAAAAATGCACCCATCCTTGCATAGAAAATGTTGTTATCTTGCATAGAAAATGCTCATACATTTTGCATAGAATATGATTTCCTCTTTTGCATAGAAAATGCACTCTTCCATACCCGCATAGAAAATGCTTGTATCACTTGCATAGAAAATGCATTTTATCGCACTTGTTTGTGCACCTCACTTGCATAGAAAATGCATTTTATCGCCCTTTTTTGTGCACCTCACTTGCACAGAACATGCATTTTATCGCAATTTTTTTGTGCACCTCACTTGCGTAGAACATGCATTTTATCACATTTTTTTGTGCATCTTACGGGCTTAGAACATGCATTTAATCGCACTATTTTCTGCAGTTTACACTCGCGCTTTCTTGTGCATCGCACTGTTTTGTGCAGCTTACACTCGCGCTTTCTTGTGCATCGCACTGTTTTGTGCAGCTTACACTCGCACTTTCTTGCGCATCGCACTATTTTGTGCAGTTTTACACTCGCGCTTTCTTGTGCATCGCACTATTTTGTGCAGCTTACACTCGTGCTTTTTTGCCCATCGCACTGTTTTGTGCAGCTTACACTCGCGCTTTCTTGCGCATCGCACTGTTTTGTGCAGTTTACACTCACGCTTTCTTGAGCATCGCACTGTTTTGTATAGTTCACACTCGCGCTTTCTTGCGCATCGCACTGTTTTGTGCAGTTTACACTCGCACTTTCTCGTGCATCACACTGTCTTGTGCACTTTGTGGTCGTGTGCCACTCGTACTGTCTTGTGCACTCATTTAGCACTGTTTTGTGCATTCACTCTGCATCGCACTGTTTTGTGCATTCAATCTGCATCACACTGTTTTGTGCATTTCACTTTGTATCGCACTGTCTTGTGCACATTTGTATCGCACTAGCTTGTGCATTTCATCTTGTATAGCGCTATTTTGTGCATTTCATCTTGTATAGCACTATTTTGTGCATTTCACCTGCATCGCACTATCTTATGCACCCGTTTAGCACTGTTTTGTGTATTCATCCACACTGTCTTATGCACTCACCTGGTCTAGGAGACCTTAAATCCTGCATCTTCCTTCACACTGTCTTGTGCACTCCCTCTAGTCTAAGAGACCATAAATCCTCTAATGGTGCAAATCCTTTGGTGTTTGTCGTGCTCGAACAACTTTCGGTGGTCTGGTATAGCCAACTTGCTTGTGTTCGCGGTGAGTTCCTAAGAGATCAACTGAGAAGGTGGAAACCAGAGTTCGAATGGCTGATGCATAGAACGTAAAGGTTCTGGATTTTCGAGACTAAAGTCTGGTTTAAATACCCAGGGGTGTATCCTTGGCTTGAAATTTGTATGGCAACCCCATAGGTTGAGGTAGCGGGTATGCACCTCAATTCTGGATACTGGACCAACCTAGTCTGTCACCCTGTTGAATAGGGAAAGTTGCGACCATAGCCAGGGAGAAAAGTAGTACCTGCGGTTTGGAAGCACAACCAAAAAGGGGAAGATCCCCATCAGCATGAGGTGAGTCATCACCAATTGCCCCTGTAAGGTACTTTCGAGAGCATTGCTTCCTAGCTGCATCATCGTATCTATCATAAGTGTTGCATAGCATTTATCGCATGCATCCATTGCATTATACAATTTTATCGCTTGCATCCTTTCCAAGTTAAGCTTAGTTTGGCACGTGCTCATACATTTCCTTCGTTGAAGCATGGTTCTGTGTTAATGTGTACGCGCCTATTCCACTAAGAGAATTGTGGTCTGAGGGTGATGACACCTTTTCTGTGTTAGACGTGGTCTGTTTTGTGTCTATGCCTTTTCTAGGCAGAAATGTGGTTTGGCCTGTATCTATTGCATCATATTTTGTTTGTTATATTCAACATTTAGAATCACGATCTTTCCTCAGCAGATCATTCCTCACTTATATCACACCACCCAATTGCTTGTACTTTGTTTCTTTCTACGAAACACATAGTTCTGCATGTGCATACACCTATCCCACTAAAGAGAATTGTGGTTAGAATGCTCTGGCACCTTTTCTATGTTAAACGTGGTTTGATGTGCATCTCCATCCCTTTATGATATTTGTGTGGTTTTGCACTGTTTGAGGTTTGATGTTTCAATTACATTGTATATCATGTACATTGTTTCGTTGCATTGCATATCGTTTGTTTTGTTACATTATGTATCATTTTGTATTCTGCCCTCTAAACTACGCTGGTTTGATTCCTTGCAAAGGGATACGTAGGCCGTCTGCGGGCGCAACCATTGTTTTTACATCTGTATTTTGTTTGTTTGTCCAAGTCTTCAGCCTTGTCAAAAATGGGTCGTCTCTGGGCTTTGACATTCACTCACGTTATTTCATGACTTTGAGTTCTGTCAAAGAGGGGCAACTGTAGACACCCCATTTTTGACCGCCCTTAAAACTTGGGCGCTATTGATGGTTTACTTGGTGATGAAAGGTGTGCAGTGCAAAAGTTCATTTTCTTTGGCAAGAGGAGCTCCAAATCCCAACCTTACACCCTGTTTTTGGACCAGAACTATTTTGACCAAAGATTTTAGATCTTGAAACCCTCTCTTTCAAAATATTTTTGAAAAGAAGTTTCTACGATGTTCCGAGGCTCGCATTTTGTTGAATATTGCGCTTTTCAGTAAACCTAGCAAGGACAAAGTGGAAATGAATGAAAGAGAGATGAACTCTTTGAAAAATCTTCAAAATACCTTGTTTAGGGGTTTGGGGTTGAAGAAAAGAGGAGAGGAGAGAAGAAAACTAGTTAGGGAGAAGTTCAGCATGAATCCGGGAAGGATCGAAACTGAGGGGCGTCACCAAAACAGGCATAACATTTTACACATTTGGAATTTTAATGCAAGGTTGCTACCATTGGAAATCTTACTTCTGGGGCTTCAATTTGGACACAAAAATGACCTAAAAAGGAGTCTATATGAGGGAGATATGCCCATTTGAAGTTTGACTTGCAGAGCAGATTTTTGCTGTCGGCCAAAAAAGTAGCCAGCCAGCCAGTTGAGGCCTTTGTAAAAATTTCATTTTTTTTGCAGATCTTTCTTCTCCAGCTATTGTACACTGCTCCAGATATTTCCAAACTCAGATATTTTGACCAAAGCTCCATTTTGCTATATGTGGAGCCATATCACTCATTTTTGAAAAAAAAAAAGGAAGATTGAAGCAATTTTGGGAGCCTCTCTCTC
This sequence comes from Camellia sinensis, assembly GCF_004153795.1. Classification (NCBI taxonomy): domain Eukaryota; kingdom Viridiplantae; phylum Streptophyta; class Magnoliopsida; order Ericales; family Theaceae; genus Camellia; species Camellia sinensis. The sequence goes on along the minus strand of NW_021028356.1, from coordinate 196,368 downwards.
TAAAAAAGTCCTCTCTCTCTAGAAATTTCAGAGCTAAATTTCAGCCTTTCTCTCTAGTTTGTTGTCTCTCTTGCCTTTGTGTGCATACAAGAGATACACTTGGAGATACACCTCTCCTTGGCCTAGGCATCCTTGATCAAACTTGATCACCATTGGGCTGAGATCCCTTAGAGCCTATTTGGAGCTCTCAAAGCTGGTTTAAGCTCAGAATTTTGGCCATTTTGCTGTTGTGCTTCAAGGGTAAGCATTTCTCCCTTTCAAGCTTGTTTTTGCACACTTGCTTTATTCACCTTTTTCCATTGTTTTGTACTATTTTGGGGCTGGTTTTGAACCATAAAAAACTCTGATTTCGAGGTTCTAAAATGGTGGTTTAAGTCTTGTTTTGCTAGGAGGTGTTTCCTCCCTTTTGCTCCTTGGCTTGTAAGGCCTTTCGAGCTAACTTTCAAGCTTTTCAAACAACTTCTTTTTATCCTTAAAACCACTGAATTCTAGACAAATTTTAGTGGTAGAAAACTTGATTTGAGGTCCCAAACAGGAGGGGCTGGTCCCCCCTCCTCTTGCCTTGTTAGCATGTGTTGTTGGCCTATCAAATGAGCATGTATTTCTATCTTCTTGAGGCTTTGTTTGAGCATGTTTTTGTGACTTTTTCGACCTGCTATAACTCTATTTTTGGCTGGTTTGGTCACCTCTTGCATGCTTTATTCACTTGTAGTGTAATCCTACTTGCTAGCCTAACATGCTTTATGTCTTAGCCTATAATCCTAGCATGTATTGGCTCCACTCCAGCATGTTTTTGGCCATTATTTAACATGCTTTAACTCTAATTTTGGTTTGTGGGGTCACCTCTTGCTCTGTTTTTGCACTTGTTGTGCAATCTTGCATGCTAGCCTAGCTCACTTGATGTTTTGGCCTATTATTTTAGCGTGTATTGGCTTCACTCCAGTAAGTATTTAGCCTTGTTTTGACTTGCTTAAACTCTATTTGGGATGATCTTGGCACTTTGAGGCTTGCCTTGTATGGCCATAGTGTAAATGCCTTCACTAGCCTTGAGTTTTGAGGCCCTTAGCATGCTATATTTGTGATGTGTGCATGATATGGCATCATTTGGTAGGTAATTTCAGAGCTTATATCTTTGCCATACTTCCACTTAAATCACTCTTTCAATGCTTTTGAAAAGGTGAGCATTATGCCTTGTTTGTGAGCCAATACACGTGCTTATTTTTCTTGCCATCTATGCTACAAGTCTAGCATGTTTTTACCACTATTTTGACCTGCCTTTGATCTATTTTGAATGGTTAGGGTCATTTGAGCATTGCTTATTATGGTTGTAGTGTAAAGGGCCTTGACTAGCTTTGAGTTTTGGGGCCTTTAACATGTTGTGTATGTGATGTTTGCATGGTATGGCACCATTTGGCATGTAATTTCCATGTATATAATGTAGTCACACTCTCATACACTTCACTTCTTCATAGCTTTTGAGGGTTGTGTATCATGCCTTGCTCATAGGCCAACATGTGTGCATGTTTTTCTAGCATTTTCAGCTCCCATTTCAGCATGATTAGGCCTCTATTTTGGCATGTTTAACCTCTGTCCGGGGTTGGTTTGGTCATTTGTGCTATGTATTGCATGCCTCTAGTGTTATGCTCTTTGCTAGCTTCAATGCTTTCGACTCCGAGTATGCTTTGCATGCATCATTTTCATTCTTCAATGTCATTTAGCATCATTTGTCATGCCATTTTAGTGCTGAAATGTATACTATTGCATGCCATCTTTCATTTGTTGTATCACTTTCGAAAGTGGACTTAAGCCCTTTGTTGGTTTGAGCACGAAGTTGAGGCGTTCATGCCTAATGCATGATGCTTCTTTCATGCTCAAGAAACTTGTGGCTTGGTCCGTCTTTCCAATTAGAGGACTTCTCACTTTTGGACTTAACCGGTTAAAGGACTTATCAGTAATCTAAAATGAGTAAAAAAAATGAACCAACTAAAACTTGTGCAAGATTAGCATGTGTATTGCATTGCATTGTGTTTGGATCAGACGTTAATCCAAACACAAGAAATGTGGCACGTTTCATATTCATAGTGATGAAAAGTGTTATGTTTCTCGGTCGCCGACACCCTTGATCATGCCTGATAGAGGTGGAGGCTCTTATGTGTTGTTTGTGCATTCACTAACATTGTGTGAGCTTGGCTCTTTGGCCATCGTGCATTGAGATGGGTGATTGGTGGCTTGAGAGCCAAGTACTACGCTCCTTTGAGCTTGATAAATTATAAGGAGAGTAGTTGCAAACACATTTCCTTGTAAATGCATTGTTGTGCCTTTATTGATCTCTGTTGCAGCAAAGTTGAAATTCTGGAAAGGGAAGTGGCCGGTCGGCCACTTGCACTAGCATGCTGACCACTTGTAGTGGCCGGCCGGCCAGTTGAGGTAGCCTGCCGACAAGTTGAAGTGGCCAACCGGCCACTTGCAGCAAATTTTCCAAAATGCTCCTATTTTGGGGCAGATGCAACCTGTAAGTGTATTTGATGCTCTGAGGTCACCGCGAGTGCAAACAGAGACAACTCATGGCCAGGAAATGCATTTCCAGGCAAAGCGAACTGAGCATGCATTTCTCCCTCGCCCTCGAGGCCATTTTAACTGCTCTACTTAGTTAATTTGCCAGTTTTCTGTAATTAATTAGTTAAGGTGTTTATCTAATTCAATTCATCTTTGTAATATTCTAATTAGGTTAGATTAGCTAGTTATTCAATTTGGGTTGCAATATTCTAAATTAGCTTAGTGTATCTAGTTTTCAATGCGGCTTGTAATTAATTAGCTAGAATAGTTAATTAGTTGATTTGTAGTAATAAGTAACTTAGCTTAGCTCTTATTTATTCGTACCCTCCTGCGAGAGGGCATAATGTTGTAATAAGGGCGCGTGCGTTTGTGCATGTCTTCCAACCCCATTTCTTTCTTCCTTTTACTTATCAGCATTTGATGGTTAGTTTGGGGCATGTTTCAATTAGCATACTTATGCTTTGCATGCGTGCATCATTCATTCATATTGCATGCACAGGGCTCAGCGCATCATTCAAACTGCATCATATTTCAATACATATTTGAATACGTGTTCAATAGCATGTTATCCAATCGAATCATATGCCATGATTAGATAGCCGAGCCTATTTAGTTGAATTTTGTATGTGTTGCATTAGGCATCTTAACATAGTTAAGAGCATGCATTGTTTTCTAACTAGCTTTCTGTTTTGGCTCGGAGTACACTGCAAGTGTTTACGCTTTAGCATACTGCATGAGATGTGTATGTTGCCATGTTTAGCATGCTTGTCATGATGTTATTTGCTTAATTGCTATAACTGCATGAATGTCTATGGATGAAGGCTTCATTGCTTGAATTGGAACCTTCATCGATTGTGAGTTTTAAGCCCACTTGGAGTGGCAAATCATCATGTTTTAAGCCCACCTTGTTTGGTGAAAAATCCGCATTTCTAAGCCCACTTGAGGGTGGCAAACTCAAACTATTTTCGAAAAACAAACATGAGATGTTTTGTTCCAAATTGAGTGATTTAATCCATACTTGTATGTTGTGTGCATCACATAGTAACTTAGATTAATAATCAGATAATAACACATTTGTTTATAAAAACAAGATATCATGTTTAGTAGAAGCCGATCTTTTGATCAGGCGAGCAAGGGTGCTCATTTCATGACCTTCCCCCCTCGTACCCAAGTTCCCGAGCCGAAGCAACTTTGGTGATGACAGACACGTGGCCTTAGGCACGAGTCAGGGTTTCCTAAATTTCCCAAAAATAAAATATTTAGGTGGTGACTCTGAAATCTGGCAAAGCAGTCCATGTTTGGCGCTTTTTGATTAAAATCAATTTTCCAAAATGATTTGCCAGATTTGGACTCTTTGGTGATTTATCAGTCTTACATTGCATTTTGTGAGATTAGATTCAAAATCATGCCAGGAGTCCGAACTGCGAGACCTCTCCCTCCCTTCGGTAAGAGAAAACAGAGAAAACAGAGCCTGGTTCGCAAACCAAGGCAAAGCACAAAAGAGCCCGGAAGTCCAGAGGCAAGGCTCGCAGTCGAGACTCTGAAACTTCTGAGCAAGCACAATACGCAATATCACCGAGTGCTCAACTGGTGACGTCTGAGTCTCAAGGTCGGTCAAAAATAGGGTGTCTACAGTACCCCAATGGTGTGCCCCTGAAAGTAATGCATCTGTTTTCTTGCAGCCATGACGAGGGCAATGATAAGCTTTTCCAATGAAAGGTAACGTGTTTCGGCGTCGGCCATTGCTTTGGTCACATAGTAAACTGGTCGCTGCTCCCCAAGTTCTTCACTTAACAATACGACGCTGACCGCCTGGTCAGATACCGCCAGATACAAAATGAGGGGATTGTCTGCCACAGGTATTGCCAAGAGTGGTACTGATCGAAGATAAGACTTCAAGCCGTCCAAAGTGGCCTGGCATTCGGGGGTCCATTCAAATGCTCTGCCTTGCCGAAGTGTGTGAAAGAATTGTCGGCAGTGATCTGTGGAACGGCTAATAAACCGGTTGAATGCGGCGGCCATTCCAATCAGCTTCTGAACCTCTTTGACTGACCGAGGGGAGCCAAGCTCTAGAATTGCCATTATTTGCCTCAGGTTGGCTTCGATTCCGTGGTTGTTAACGATGTAGCCAAGGAATTTGTCGGATCCGATGCCGAATGCACACTTCGAGGCGTTTAATTTCATCTTGTACATTCAAAAGATGCCAAATGTGTCTGCCAGATCGGCTAGACAATAATGCTTTTCCTTGGACTTGACCACCATATCGTCGATGTATACTTCCATGGTACGGCCGAGTTGTTCCTTGAACATGGCAGTCACTAGTCTTTGATAAGTTGCGCCCGCATTCTTTAGCCCAAAAGGCATGACCTTGTTGCAATAGGTTCCTCTTGGGGTGAGGAATGCGGTTTTTTCTTGATCCTCCAGATGCATGGCAATTTGATGATAGCCCCCGTAGGCATCCAAGAAGCTCATGCGTTGATGATGTGCCGTTACATCTACGAGTTGGTCTATTCTGGGCAAGGGAAAACAGTCCTTGGGACAAGCTTTGTTTAAGTCTGTGAAATCCACACAAACACGCCAAGAACCATTCTTCTTCTTTACAACCATAGTATTGGACAACCATATAGGATAGGTTACTTCGCAAATCGCCCCGACGTCAAGTACCCGATCTACTTCTTCAACAATGGCCGAAGTATGCTCCGCGGCTGACCGTCGACTTCTTTGAATAATTGGCTTACATTTCGGATCAATGTTTAAGCGGTGTTGGGCCACAGATGGATGCACTCCTGGCATCTCGTATGGGGACCATGAAAACACATCAATATTTCCGAGTAAGAAGGATACCAACTCCTGCCTTTCAACTTTATCCAAGGAAGCGCCGATTATGAAAAACTTATCAGGACTTCCGTCAATTTCGACCCGATCCAGGGCTTCAGTTGCCTTTTTATTTGGGATCTTCCCAACGTTTTTGAGGCTCTCCCTATCCGGTACCTCAATTGAATGTACTTCCAGCTCCCTTGGTCTCTTTGCAGCAAGGAGATAGCATGCCTGTGCCGATTTTTGAGAGCCGCAAATTTGTTCGATACCGTACTCAGTCGGAAAATGAAGTAGTTGATGGTAGGTTCTTGGCACGGCTTGCATTATATGTAACCAGGTTCTGCCCATGATGAGATTATACGGCGAGAGAAGCTTGACAACTAGAAATTCTACTGATCTGGTGCAGGCCCATACTAGTAGTGTGATTTTGCCCAAAGGATATTCTGGGTTAGCATTGAAGCCGAATAACGGGTAATCAGCCGAGAACAGGTTCGAATCGGTGAGGCCAAGTTTGATGAAAGTTTTGTAATACATTATTTCTGAAGTGCTGCCCTGGTCAATGAGAACACGCTCAATGGTGAATCTATTTACGCGTAGCACAATGGCGAAGGGATCAGTGTGGGGGTGAGTTACTCCAACTAAGTCACTACCATCGAAACTAATCCTTCCAGTGTCATGGAGTCATTTCGTCAGCGTCATTGGGCTATGGGGGCTAGACTGCAACTAAATTGTATGCACCTCGGATGACGCTGGCAAGTTGTATATCATATGAATTACTCCAAGATGAGGTGACTCCGGCCATAGAGCTACAGTATTTGCTGAATTATTCTTTTGAATGTGCTGCGTAAGACGACCTTCTTGCACCAATTCTTCCAGGTGATCCTATAATGCATAACAGCTATCGGTGTCATGACTGTGGTCTTTATGATACTCACACCGTTTATCCCGTCTTCTCGCATCGGGAGGTCCCGTCATCTTGGGCGGCCACTTGAAGAACAGAAGGTGTTGAATTTTCAACAGAATCTTACTAATTGGCTCTGTTAGCTCCGTGTATTTCTTGCCTGGTTGCCTTGTGCGCCTGCTATCCACTCGATACTATTCATTAGCCCGTTGTGAACATTGGCCGTTTGATCGGCACGAGTCATGCCTTTTGTCTCGTTTAGCTTGATTCCGCCGCTCGGGGCTTCTTGATGGCACGATGTTAATCGACTGTACGATTCCCGATGCGGCTGTCTCTAGGCTTTACGTCCGGCTTTGACCCGCAGGGCATCGTCTTCTACTTTGCAATATTCTTCGACCTTCTTCATTAACGCCCAGACGGTTTTAGGGGCCGTCTGGTTAATGAATTGCAGATGGGACTATCAGGATGCAATCCCATCTTAAAGGCAGCGATGGCTATGGAGTCATTGCAAGCATTATCTACCAGATTAAAGCACTCCCAATAGTGGATCGAATATTCACGAAGAGTTTCTCCTTGTTTAATTTGCATGGCCTAGAGAGAATCGGCTTGCTTCGGCTGGACCTCATTAGTGATAAATCTTGCCCTGAATGACTTTTGGAGTTGGTGGAAGCTCTTAATCGATACCGGCTCCAGTTTATAGAACCACCTCACGGCCAGTGGTCCTAGACTGCTTGGAAATATTTGACACATGAGGGCTTCGTCGTCAGCATGAAGCGTCATCGCTTGCTTATAATGACGAATATGATCAGTGGGGTCTGATTTTCCATCGTAGAGGGTGAACAACAGTGCCTTGAACTTTTTGGGTAGCACAGCCCTTACAATTCGTCGCACAAAAGGGTCGTGTTTATCTTTCTCATCTGAATCATCGCTTCTCTCTCGTTTATGCTGTACATATGGACTTCCTTCAGATGAGCTGGATACCTCAATGCGTCCTTTATTTCTGGGCTCCAGGGATGATGAGCCAGAATCACTGTAATTATCGCATTTCTGGAGTCAACGTCGTCGACCATCCTTCTTTTCCAAAGATCGACCCCAGTCTTGGCATGCAGCCTGCTGCGATTTTGCCACCTCCAAGGCCAAATCCTGGCGCAAGCGCTCGTTCTTAGCCATCATGTTCTCCAGCCACTGCTTATTTTGCTTTTGCTTGATCCATAATCGTCTGCATTATCTCATGCACTGAAGTTTGGATGTATTTGAGTATTTCCACAAACGATGCCAATTGTGGAAAAGTGGTTTGGAAATACTCCTGGATCTTGAAAGACGTTCCCGATCCTCTAATTGCCACCTAAAAAAGGGATTAACACTCCAATCGAGGGTGCCAGAATTAGCACTCCGACAAACAAGTTAGTATGTGTCTCTCGTTTGCTTGTGTCTTAAGTTTCTTGGGTTTGTTCTCACAACCTTTCTTCGATTGAAGTTCCTCTATTTATATTCGCTTTTGGGCCCACTCTTAATCCATCGCATGTTTGCTCATTTGATCCTTCTGTCGTATGCCAATTCCCACTCGGCTTTTTGTTCAACTGGTTCTATGGCCGATTAATCTATTCGGCTTCGGATCATCTAGGACAGAGCCAAATATAATATATATCCTCATTTTCTTCAGAGAAATTCGACTTTCCTGCATGTACTGATATTCGGCTCCCACAATGCCTAACTCACTCTGTTTCAGCATATGTACAAGGATGCGCGAGCAGAGATTTGTGCGCTAAAGGCAGAGAACAAAGAACTGAAATGGAAGGCCACCTCCATGGAGAATAAAAAGGTAAAACAACAGGCCATTTTTATGGCCCGGTTCGGAGCACCGTCGTACTTTGCTTTTGATGGTCGGCGAAGAGTTAACTTTCTTAGTGAAAGTACTGAGGCAGGGCCTTCGAAGGTCTCCCAAAACGAAATTTAGATAAAGAAATCGGTGGGAGAATCAAGCAAATGAGGTCGGCGTATGGCCGTTTGTCGGAGGTCGGCGTGTGGCCGCTGTCGGGGAAGAAAGAAGAACAAGATCCCTCTCTCTCTCTTTTTTTTTTCTCTTTTTTTTTGTTTTTCTTTTATTTTTTATTACTTTTTTCCTCTCTCTTTTTTTTTCTTTTATTTTATTCTATTATTCTTTTTATGTATTTTTTTAAAAAAAAATTGTATATATTTGGTACAAATGTGATCAATAAAGCAAGTGTTTTTTTTTTATGCAAATCCAAATAACAAATCTGAATAATGGACATAAAATAGACACCTTTTATGCAACTCCAAATTCAAATAAGAAATCCGAATAATGAACATAAAATGGACACAAAACAGACAAAACTTGATAAATAGATCCAAAACTAGACACAAAATGGACCCAAACAGGACAACGTGTACAGAACAGAATTCCAACTTTACGGATTTATTGGAACAAGATAAAATAAACAAAATTATTTCTTGTATTTATTTAGTATTATTATTATTTATTACTATTATTATTCAACTTAAAATAAACAAATTGATTATATATATATATATATACTCAAATAAAATAAAAAATACATTTTATATGAATAAAAGAAAACAACCCCATTCTCTCTTCTTCTTCTTCTTTTTTATTATTATGAAATAAAATAGTACAACAAAAGGAATTGATTTTTCTCAATCTACTCTCTTTTTTTTTTTTTTTGGTAAAACAACAATTAATAAAACGACACAAACAAAATGATTTGATGATGATTTTTTTTTTAATTCAAAGATATAAAGTATAAACATATTATTATTATTATTATTATTATTATTATTATTATTATTATTTATTTTCAACAAAGTCTGGCCGGATTTCTATGAGGTACGGTCGGACATACGAACATCCGGCCGGACTTCGACAACGGTAGGGATAGATTCGGGAAGCCCTCGACTTTTCTTATTTTAAAACAAAACAAACCCCTCATTTCCTCACACTTCCATATCCGAAAATCACCCTTCTCTCTCTAGCATCCCTCTCTCTCTAGATTTCTCTTTTCTTGCTTCTACCCAACAATCCACGCCATTTTTTCTTTGAAACCCTTGTTTTTCTCTACATTTTGAACTAAACAAAAATTGATTTAGCGCAAGTTTGGGTTTTCTCTTTGTTTTTCTCACTTTAACACACATTTTCCTCTTTCTCCTTTTGATTTTACACACTTTCTTTATTTTCTCTCTCGTAGGGTTTTGAAATTTGGGATTTCTATCCATTTTCCCTTATTTTCTCACTTTTCTTCATTTTTTCTCTACTTTTCTCTATGGCTAGCGACGAAGTTCCTATTTCGAATCCGGTCATAGGTATTGGTGCCACCCTTGGTGCAGATATGGAGGCCAAGGATGCTCCCGCTTTGCTTCCCCTTGAGGATAGGTCATTGGATGCTCTTACTTACCAGTCGCGCACTCACATTCTCCCGCCAGGCAGAATTTTACGATTTATGGGCTTCATCCCTGGGCTGGAGGAGGACACACTTCTGCGTGAGCCCACAGAGCACTTGTCCGCTGAGGCCTCCATGGTAAGCAACTTTCTTTTGTTTTACTTTGTGCATATATTGAAACTTATGAACAAACTATTCGTCTTTGTTGCACATATATTGATACATTCCCTATTTACAGGTCGTAGCCAGGAGGATTATTAGCTATGGGACCATATCGGGCCCCCGAAGTTGGTATGAGTAGCTCCCCACGGAGATTTGCACAGTAGTCGATGCTGCAGGCTTTGGGCCCTTATGCTCCGAGCTCATACAGATGCGGGTTGAGTCAATGTTATATGGGGCTTTAGTGGAGAGATGGTAGGACACCACAGATTTATTCCACTTCTCTTTGATCGGAGAGATAACGCTAACCCCGTGTGACTTCTCGATGCTAACTGGCTTGCGAGTTAGAGTTGGCGGCCCGATCCCATTTGATCCAGACATGGCGCAGTGGAGAGCTGCACAGCTCCAGCTTTTTGGAGCGATTTCGAATATCAGCAGTCAGGGGGTGGTGCGTTACAACTAGTTTTATGATTGCTTCATCAACCGTCAGCCAGCTACAGCAGATGAGATCGCCTAGTACGCTTGTGGCTTCTTTATGTATCTTCTCGATACTACCCAGTTTGCGAACATGGAGAATACCGTGGGGATATATCTTCTTGGAGCACTGGTACACCTACCGCGGGTGGCAGAGTATGACTGGGGCGGTGCCAGCTTGGCCACCTTGTACTACTATATGAGCTCCGTGTCCCGCCACAAGGCGGATTTACTCGGAGGCTACTGGAGAGTTTGGAAGGTGCGCATGTCACCCCTTTACTTTTTTTTTTACTCAACTTTACATTCTGTACTTTGCATTTCCTGCTCATCTTTACTCTGCATTTCATGTCTACTTATCTACTTTATTCACACTCATCTCATCTGTTTATAGCTTTGGGTTTACACGTATTTCACCACTCTAGCTTCGGTTCCAGTGAGGTCGATTGAGTTGTCAGTACCCCACTCTCGGCACTACAACTCACGGTTTAGACATCGCCGCCTAGTAGACCGCACCATCCCATACTTCTGCCGCTTCTTTGATACGATCACTGTGGACTAGGTAACAAAATATCATTCTTTTCATTCCATGTCGCTGTTTCCATACTGTATTAGCATCCTCATACTGTTGACATCTACCACTGCATTGTTTTGCTCATTACACACTGATTTTTCTAACACTGCACTAATTTCTGACACTTAGTGATATCTGACACTGCATTGTCACTACACTAATAACTAACATTGCACTGACATCTGACACTGGACTAATTCACAGGTTGATTGGCATCCCTGGACGGGTATCCCTGCAGTTTTCAGAGTGATTTATGCCGCTGCTTGGTATGCATCTACCATGCGGATTCTGTTCGAGGGCCCCTTTGGCTGGGTCTATTATTTGGGAGAGAGGTTCGTCCGCCAGACCCGAGGCGTTGCCCACCCCGACGTTCCATTTCCGCCTTCGTCGACTATGAGGGTGGTTGATGAGATGCATGATGGACCTATGAATGACCATTTGATAGAGGGAGAGGATACTGATAGATACCATATGGTGGGACTTCACTACCTTCTTGCACACTCAGGTGATGGGGCTTCTCACCCCAGGCATGGCCCGTGCTTTTCCAGAGGTCAAGGCTGCTGTGGCTGGTGCTGGTGATGCCCCTGCTAAAAGTGTCCCTATCGTTGCTCCTATTCATAGGTTTTCTGTGATTCCTACAGAGATCACGTACATGGGCCCAAACAGGGTGCTCGAGCAGATTCCGATTGATGAAATTGAGGAGAGGGACCGTCAGATAGTGTTCGCTCCAGGCATCAAGCAGGTGCACATTTCTTTATTATTTTCACTCACTATACTTCATCTTGTTTTATTACTTCTGTTTCTGGCTATAAACTCTGCTATCTCTTTTGCAGATACCTCGGGCATTTATAGATGACCTTGCACGGATAGTTGACCAGCTACTGCTCATGGTGCGGAGGAGTCAGACCATTCTAGCCGCTCACGGGCTTTAGGTAAGCTTTACCCCTAGTTTACATCCGGCTCTATTTGACATCTTATAACTATCTGCACTCTCTTTTCCTTTTGGCTTCTTTAGCTTGGACCAGCAGTGGTGGTACTTGCAGGACCTCCTCCAGTTAGGAGACAGAGGTGGGGCCCAATGAGGGGCAGAGGAAGAGCAGATCGAGAGAGGGGCCGAGTGAGGCAGCGCTCACCGTTCGAGGAATCCTCCGAGGACTCTTCAACCCATGAGGAGGAGGGAGACGAGTTTCACATATAGCCTGGGAGTGCCAGTGATGATAGCGATGCATCTCTCACGCAGCCGAGGAGGAAAAGGAGAGCTAAGATAGACTATTGATGACGATGATGACTTTCTCTATTTTATTTTGCTTTTGTTTGTTTGTTTGTTTGTTTTTTTTTTTTTTCTATTTCTTTACTTTGTAGTTTTAAACACTAGCTTCAGGTAGACTCTTTATTTTTGAAAACCTATCTTTTGTTTAATGTTTTATTTTGTAAAACAATTATCGGTGTTGGATTCGCTTAGTTTATAAAAACAAGTTTTTTTGTGGATGATTTCTTATATTGTGTTTGCATATGACGAATGGTCAACAATTTGCATGATAATCTTCCCGATACTTATGCTTGATTGATGAATCAGATAACAACTTTCAACTGGACAAAATGTACAATATAACTCGATAACAAGAAAACATAATGGAAACAACTCAAAACCATTACAACAGACTTGGTATAAGCAAAACAAGACTCAAAATACATCCACAACACAAGAGGACAAAGAGCAGCCTTTCCTGTTAGTGCACTATCTAGCCCAGCACTGAGGTACGGCCGGACTTCAGTAGGCACGGTCGGACCCCACTGAGGTATGGCCGTGAGGTCTGGCCGGACCTTGATAAAGGGTTTGGTGAGTGCCCAGTTATCACCCACTACTCCATCTAATATTCTATAAATGGTGCTCTCATACTGTTGTTTCTGGCAAAAGAGCAGGTCTTTTACATTTTGCTCTCAAAATGGAGATGTTGCTCATCCATAGGTTCCAAGACTGGATAACCACTTTGGATGACTCGGAAAAGGTGAACTTTTGTGGTTTCGGCCTAAACGCTCTTTTTCCATTGAGCCGCACTTCACTTTGTTTTCCCATTCTCCATGTCGCGTCGCTTGACTGGAATCCAAATCAAACGCCATAGTATTCCACTTTGGTTCACAAAGAGATGTGTCTGACACTTGAAGAAATTTCAAGCCATTTGATATGAAATCTCAAGTGATAAGGAAATACCATGGTTCAACCCCATGTTTGGCCATTCTCAAGCTATTCAGGCTGGATGTGTAATTCGGCCTGTACTAATGCAGCGAGGCTCGACTTGGCCACAAGGAAGATAGCATTACAGATTGATTAGTCGTTTTCCCCTACTGGTGATAAGATACACTTTCTCTTTTGGCCCGATTATTCTATAAAGCATGCCCTACTTATTGCTACTTTTGCACAACCTTCCTCCTTCTTGCCCCTAGTCAGGTGGAGCTAATTATTAAACTGATTGAGTAGCCCAA
>NW_021028356.1:130957-164184 GCF_004153795.1 Camellia sinensis | reverse complement strand
TAACGAAAGTGGGGAACAAGGAGTGCACCAAGAAGGTTTATAATAAAAAAAGTTTGGGCGGTGGATGCAAAGTGAGGAGAGAGAGTGGGTGTAAAGTGATGTAAAGAAAAAATAAAGAAATCAAAGAAGAAAAGTAAAAAAAAAAGGGTGGTGAGTGGAGCTTGAGGTTTCTTTCAACCATTCTTGGTTGCTGGAATGCTATGCTCAGACGGCTTTGAGTGGGTGGATTAAAAAAAAAAAATAGTTGCATCATAAAGTGCATGTGGGAATAAAAAACATATATATATATAGATAGATATAGGAAAAGGAAAATGAAAAAAGAAAGAAAAAGAAAAATAATACGTTAAAGGGAGTGGAGACAGAGTGCTTAGGATAGTGTTCAGAAAAGTGATAGGAGATAGGAGGAGAGAGAGTGGGAACAAGCCCATGTGATGTAAGTAACGGTGGGAATAAAAAAAATATATACATATAGATAGATATAGGAAAAGGAAAATGAAAAAAGAAAGAAAAAGAAAAATAATACGTTAAAGGGAGTGGAGACAGAGTGCTTAGGATAGTGTTCAGAAAAGTGATAGGAGATAGGAGGAGAGAGAGTGGGAACAAGCCCATGTGATGTAAGTGAAAAAGACAAAGAAAGTGGTATTTGTTGGAAGGAAATTAAAGAGCACTGAATCAGGGTCTAAGAGGGATAAGCACACAAGGGGCCAACTCTCTCAGTCTCTCTCTAACATGGAGTTGGGTTGGAGAAGAAGGCTCCATCGCTGATGCATTGATGCTAAATGCTGGTGCAGCCCTCTTGGTCAGTGGACGTGTTAACACACTAGCCGAAGGAGTAGCTCTGGCTCGCAAAGCACTGCTATCTGGCAAAGCTCTCAAGACCCTTGATTCGTGGATCGATATCTCCAATAAGGTGAAAAAAGTAGCCTGTGCAACCACTCCAATCTCTACTTGAGGATTGATCTTGGAGTTTCTAGGTTAAAATGAGCATGTTGTACACCATAAGATGGGGAAAGGTTTTGTGTAGAAAATAAGCTGAATAGGTTGAGGTCCGGCGGGCGGCCAAGGCGAAGTTGCCGCCCGCCGGTGAAGTAAAAATACTAAGTTCTAAACCTGCTCTGATACCATGTAGAAATTTAATGTATAAAGAGAAATGATTGTATTATTGATTGTTGTATTTTTATATCTATTACAATGATTCATGATTCCTATATATAGAAGAGGGTGAGTGTGTAGTAGGTAAGGAATAGGTGAAGTGGAGGTGGTAGTGGTGTAGTGGGTTAGGTTTAGTGGAGTAGGTTTAAGTAGGTGAAGTAGGTTAGTGGAGTAGGTGAGGTGGTAGTGGTGTAGTGGGTTAGGTTTAGTGGAGTAGGTTTAAGTGGGTGAAGTAGGTGGAGAGTAGGTGGATTTTAACAAATATCTATATAGACTTATTCTGCTAGATCTCCATGAAGAAAGGCATTCTTCACATCAAATTGATGAAGGGGCTAGTCCAAATTTGCAGCAAGAGAGTAAAATTCTCATAAAATTCATCTTAGTAACCAGTGCAAATGTCTCTTGGTAATCCACCCTATAAGTCTGAGTGAAGCCCTTAGCAACCAGTCTTGTTTTGTATCGTTCTATGGAACCATCTGCTTTATGTTTTACCGTGTACACCCACTTACACCCAACTAGATTTTTGCCTCTAGGACTCCACTAACTCCCAAGTGCCACTCTTGCTGAAAGTTCTCATCTCTTCCATCATGGCATGTTTCCATTCAGGAATAGAAACAGCATCCTGAAAATTAGTAGGTAGACTCACAGAAGACACTTTAGACAGAAAAACTTTATATGAGGAAGACAGATGAGAATAAAAGACATAATTACTAATAGGATGCTGAGTACATAACCTAACCCCCTTCCTATTAGCAATGAGAACATCAAGATCTGAAAAAACAGGAATAAAAGCACTAGAATCAGAATTACCAGGACTCTCAGTAGAGGTGGGTGACTCTGAACACTCATCCGGAGAAGAAGTTGGCAGTAGAGGAAGAAAAGTAGTCTCTTGCATTCAGGTGACTTATTATTTATCCTTGTCCATGATATAAACTTGGCCTGCTTCCATTTCCTCAACAGATGCTGGCTCATCATCCTCTATCTATTTAACAAGAACAGTAATCTCTTCACACCAAGGCTCCCCTTGAAGGGATGATTGTGATACTGGGGGGGTCAGAAAATAGGGCTAAGACTCCAAGGACAAGCCATTTGCGAGTGGAAGGATGATAACACTTATAACCCTTTTTGGTGGCAGAATAACCCAGAAAAACACACTTAAGAGACTTGGGATCCAATTTACCACGAGTGGGTCAATGATTATAAACAAAGCAAACACAGCCAAAAGTCTTAGGAAGAATGAAGAACCCGGAAGGGGTAGACCCGAACAAAACTTGAAGAGGTGTTTATTTTTGAAGAACTTGGGTAGAAAGACGATTAATCAAATAAGCGGCAGTGAGAACCGCGTCCCCCCAATAGGATCGAGGAACCCGCATCTCAAAGGATAGACAACGGGCGACATCAAGGAGATGGCGGTTTTTGCGTTCTGCAACATCATTTTGTTGAGGGGTATTAGTGCATGAAGTCTGGTGAATAATGCCATGAGTGGCTAAGTAAGTGGCAAGACCAGAGTGAATATATTCCCCCCCATTATCAGAATGTAAAATTCTAACAACCGCCCCAAACTGAGTACAAACCATTTTATGGAAGTTTTGAAACACAGAAAAGACATCACTTTTATTTTTTATCAAATAGACCCAGGTGGCCCTGGAATAATCATTGATGAAGGTAACAAACAATTTTTTACCAGTCAAAGACACAAAACGGGATGGACTCCATACATCAGAATGAATTAAAGAAAATAGAACTAAACTTTTATTAATAGAAGGAGCAAAAGAGGCTCTGTGTTGTTTTCCAAGTTGACAAGACTCACATTGAAACTCTGACACATTATTTTTCTCAAAAAAAGAAGGAAATAAATGCTTAAGTAATAAAAAAGAGGGATGTCCTAAGCGACGATGCCACAGCTAAATGTCTTCTTTGGAGGATGGTAACTGAATAGATGAGTGAGCCAGCTTGTTGGTCTGATCCAGAATGTAGAGACCATGTTCCTCTCTACCACTGCCAATCCTCCTCGTGATGAGGTCCTGAAAAAGACAATGATCAGGAAAAAACGTCACGCTACAATTTAAGTCATGGGTAATACGACTCAAAGATAAAAGATTAACACCAAAAGTTAGAATATAGAGGACAGAGGACAAAGGGAGGGAAGAGGTAGCATAAATTAAACCTTTCCCGGACACCAATGATATAGTACCATAAGCAATACGCACTTTTTCTTGACCTGATGAGGGGTTATACTCTGAAAATAAATTAGAGGAGCCAGACATATGGTCGGAAGCACTAGAATCAATAATCCATGGTACAGTCGTATGAGAGAGCAATACACACGGAGAGGAAGCCAAGTTACCTGAATTGGCAAAAGAAGAAGAGGGTGCACCTGTAGCAGAAGTGGAGGCTCGATGGTCCAGCAAGTGGCGAAGAGCAATCTCAAAATCTGAGGTAGATAACCCCAAAACATCAGCAGCAGGGGAGAAAACTAGAGAAGAAGATGGTGGCTTAACAGTGTTTGAAAGATGTGCCCAAGCATTGGCCCCTCGGCCTCTAGACTGACCAGACCTACCCCCTCGAGTACCAGGACGGTCTCTTCAGCCACCAGAAGGAGTCCCATGCAGCTTCCAACAGGTCTCTCGTGTGTGGCGAGGTCGACGACAATAGTCACAGAAAAGATTATCCTTCTTAGAGGAAGAATGAGAACCACGAGTCACACGGTCTCCATCGCGAGGGGGTGCAAAAACCAAAACCGAGCGATCAGGAGTAGTAGAAGGAAGCATCGTAGAGTAGCGACTCTCCTCATTCTGCACAAAAGCAAAGGCTTCTTGGAGAGAAGGAAGCACATCCATGCCAAGTACTCTGCTTCAAACCGGATCATACTCCACATTAAGGCCTTCCAAGAACTTGAAGACTCTCTCTTACGCCACAAATGTCCAGTAACCAGTAGAATCAATAGGACAGACAGGCTTGTAATCCTGAAGGTGATCAAGTTGCTTCCACCCATTTCTAAGGAAGATAAAATATTGGAGGATCATCATATCACCTTGTATCGACCTTTCAACGGAGCGATGTAACTCGAAAGCCTATGAGAAGTTCCTTTTTCGGGAGTAAGTAGTAGTCACGGCCTCCCAAATATCTTGTGCAGTGTCCATAGAGAGATAGCCGTCTCCAATCTTCGGGACCATAGAATGTATCAACCAACCCATAATAAGGGAGTTGGTGATCTCCCACTGATCATAACTCGGGTCTGTGGTGATGGGTGCCTGGATTCTGCCATCAACATACCCCATCTTCCCTCTGCTTTTCAAGAAAATAGTCAGACTCTGCGACCACTCTAGATAGTTCTGACCATTGAATAGAGAAATGGTGATTTTAAAGCCAGGATTGAGATTATCAGTCATAGTAGAAGGGATAAGGGAACTCTCGCTTTTAGGGGCTGAGAGGTTGTGGACTCACTAGTGAAATATGCCATGAATATTCTACTAAGCAACCCTCAAACTTAGTGCCAATCACAAACTTGGAAGATGGTGGAGGAATAGTAAACACTATGACCACAAAGAGATCAGCAAAAGAATAATTTTTTTTTTCAACATAGCATCATTTTTTTTTTTTTTTTTTTATATATATATTTTTTTTAACTAACCATTATAACTTTATAAGAAAAGAGAGAGAGAGAGAGTAGAACACTGAGAGAGAGACAACAATCGGGAGAGATGACACTGCAAGAGAGAGTCGACAGCAGCCTAGGAGATGCCGATAGAAGCCAAGGAAGCCAGAGGGGCTGTCTATAAGCCCTAAGGTGCCTTACGATGGCCTGGGTGAGGCCCTAGAGTGCCGATAGACCCCCTAGGAGACTAACAATGGCCTGGATGGACTGTGGGATGACAGACAATGGTCTGGGTGAGAGGCTACTATGGCCGACTAGGCTCCTGGGGAAGATAGAGCTGCCGGCAGACAAGAATAAGGTATGGGCTAGGGCTTAGGCTCTCTGATATCATATAGTTTTAAAGAAGAGCAAGAGTTAGGAAATGAATTAGACTTCATTTCCTTTTATATTGATAATTGAGCAATTACAGGTATAGTTTGAGTAATCAAAAAAGGATCGAATAAAAATACAACCAATTATTTCCTATTCTAACATAATGCAACCTTGATCACGTGGAAACAGTTCAAAGGGCATGAACAAGCAAAAAGAAAAACAACAAAAATTTAAGACAAAAGGCTTAGTTTGGTTTAGTTTGATAATAAAAATCTTAAATATATATACTGCTTATATCATGGGCATGCCAAGAAAAGAATAACAAAATAAAAAAAAATATGAAAAACTTTCTTGAAGCAAAAGATTATAAGCACAGGTATCAGGCTTGGACTTAACATTCCGCAGCAATTAATTGAATAGCAGCTGTAGACCAATCACTGGTCTTCAAATTGTTCAATGTGATTGCAGTGTATATATAGGGGAGTAGGTTCATGGTAAAAACTTCCTACACCATAACCTCCCGTAAGTAATTTTGACATAACTATATTCTTGCCACAGCTGGTTACAATTTACTTATTATTGTACTTTTTCTATTGTCAATTTTGTGTATGCCATGCAGTAAAAATGATCAGAACCATGTCATCTGTCTACATTCAATACAGCAGTGCATGTTTGCATTAAGTATTGAACGATGTAATATCACAATTTGGCAAGTGTAATTAAAAAAAAACTTGAGGTTGAAATATTATTTTTTGTAACATCAATATTTAGAGGCAAAATCTTAGACCACAAGCTTAAAACATATACAGAAAAAAATGGAGACAACCCTTCTGACTTCACGCTTCACTATACATACATCATATTCGTATTCATATTGTGAAAAAGAAAATATAGGCAAAGTGCATTAGCATTGTGATAGAAAGTATCTCCAAAATGATTCAGCGATCAAAACAAACTTTGTTACAAAATTTATGAGTAGTAAATTATTCCCTTTCATTCTTGAGATGCAAAACGTAGCAAAATTTCTGAGAGCTTCCACAAACATTACATCTGGAGTCCATTTATTTCAAAGACCAAAAAATTTATGTTGTACACATCCTTTCCTAACAATTTAAAGAATCTCACCCCTTCTTTGGAGCTCAATAAATGATAAGAGTTTTGTTGTTCCTAGATAACCGTGCAAAGAAGTCTATAGTTTTTCAGGCTAATATAAAATGGAATGACCAGATAACAGGCTCTTGTTATCAAGGCTTTAAGAACGATGTTGAGAGTATGAAATTAGATCTCCTCAGATTACTTACAACCAGCAAGAACTTTTGGATCTCCACCAAGAGGAAAAAATTCCAATCCAGCAGCCAACACAAACTCCTTGAAATTAGAGTGAGTTGCTAGTCGCACCCTATGACCAAATTCCTGCAAGAAATATCCATTTCTAATATGTCATACTGCTGAAAAAATATGGTTTTGAATTGTGCAACCATGAATGACATATGGTTAATCTGCATGCATTTAACACAATGAACCATCCTTGAGATTCAATGAATTTACATCAACATTTGACAAAATCTGTAGCAATAAAGAGATTACAGATATACAAGTACTAGTTTTCCAATTCACGCTGGGAATTGAAATGCCATTTTCAAGCATCCAACACCGATTATGCTATAATGGCTCTTGAAAAAAAATGACCAAGTGCTACAGTACATATCTTTAAATATACTTTATAGAAGATGCAAACCCAATGACAACAATGTGCAAAAATAAATGTGTGAGCTGGACTACACCAACAGCCCTTGTATTATGCCCAAAACTTTGCTCTATCTTATTGGAGATAAGATTATACTGTCAAAGATATCAGAATATATAGAAGATATTAGAATATATGAAGATTCCATGATTTGTGCTTATTATGATTTTTTTGTATCTTTGATTTATTTCAATTCCTAAAGTAAAGGGATTTGATTGTATCTCCTACTTTATATATATGGTGTATCATGTAAACAAGAGCATAAAATTAAGTGAATGAAAGATGTAGCCCCCTAGGACTTTGTGTGTGTGTGGATGTAGGCCAATATTGGCCGAACCACATTAAACCTTTGTGTTGTTTCTTTTCTCTTTCCTTTCTCGATTTTCTCTCCATATTCAACCTTATTGCCTTAATTACAAAATTCAACTTATCTAACCCTAGTAAACCACAACAGATTTAGAAGATGAAGTACTTATACTACTCCTAGAAATTATGTTGATAATACCTTGTTTAACTTCTCTATACTATCTGCTGGAGATTATGCCACGCTGAGCTTACAGCATTGCCGATGGGTCTTGGAAAAGGCCATGTAAGAAGATGGAATAACATTGATTCAGAAAGAGACACTTGGGTTTCATCTGGGTCGAGTGAAAAAGAAGTCCATAGGCTTCTGGAAGTAGTTGCATAGGGTTTGTGAGAAAGTATGAACATTGATAAGTGATAGTTTCTTCCATTTATTATATCTACGGGTTTGCTAATGAATATTATGACTTCCAGTCTTCCAGAGTGTGTGCTGCCACATCTATAGAAGAGCCATTTATCCTCTTTAATCTTGAGATGGCCAGGTCATCATTTAAATGTTCAATCTCTTCTAAAGAGGACTCCATGTCCTTCCCCACGTTTCTCTTTAAATGGCTCAATGAATTTCTGTTTTCCATTTTTTTTTCTTCAAAAAAAGGTGTTTCCAACATCCATGTGTGTATGAACAAACCCAAATATCAATGAAGTAAAAAATCAAGGAACAACGGGAATGAAGATATCCTTTTAAATACAGTGATGTGATCATCTTCCATCACATAAACAACCTATACTGATTCTCAAAGTGAAACATTCTAAGGAAATAAATAGAAAATAGAATATATATGTATATGAACATATATAACCATGCTTCTCCAAACAGTAAAACATGTTTAACCTGTAAACGTTTGCCAATGGCAACAAATGGCTGTACATCCCCCCGTGTTCCAACAATAAGCATAACAATTTGCAGTGGAGGTAGATCTGGAATGACTATTGCATCAACAGGTTCATCAGTAGTAGTTCCATTATAAACAACTCCAGTTCCAAAATCAAGGCTTTGGGGTTTAATATCTCCTGGAACTTCAAACTGCACAGTTCCATCATTTTGAACCGTAGCAAGTCGATTCACCCACTTGAGCTGCATGTTTAATGGCCAATTATGAATCTGAGACAACTGATTAAAAGAAAACATGAACTAATCGACTAGAAATTTCTATAAGATATTAGGTCAACCCACGAAAACAATCAAAACAACCAAAGTAAAATTATCACCAACACATAAAATCCCTGAAAATAAAAACATGGAAGCAGTTGAACTGGAAAGTCCAAAAAATTAGGGACACAATTAGACGAGAAAGAGAGAAAAAAAAAAGAAGTGAAGTGAAGAAAATTAGACAAATAGGTTTTGGGTGTATAACAAACCCTCCATCTTAGCAGATATTTATATTAAAATTAAAACAATAAAATAGGACAATATGACAAAAAGTACCCTCAATATAACATAATCAAAATATAACATAAAATACTCTATTATTCAAACACTCCCCCTCAAACTCAAGCATATAGATAAAAAAATACCCAGCTTAGGAAACGAACGTTGAAAAGATGACTGAGTTAACAGTTTTGTGAGAATATCACCTAACTGATCATCAAAATGAACATAAGCCGTCACAATCTATTTCTGTAATAATAAAACCCGAAAAAAATGACAATTAATCTCAATATATTTGGTTAGCTCATGAAAAACAAGATTATTAGCAATCAAAATAGTAGCTTGATAGTCACAACACACGCACCAGGAGTTGGAACAGCAATACCAAACTATATAGAAGAGAGTGAACCAATAACATCTCAGAAACAATATAAGCCATAGCTCTATTACCGACAATTTTGTGTCTCCCGGAAGTGTGTCTCTCTCTCTCTCTCTCTCTCTCTCTTATGAGCCAAAAGTACACCCTTAGGAACCCCTAAGGACACTCGCCTGATGTTGATTCAATGATTCTTATTGCCTCAAAATGGTGCAACAAAATACCTGCTCAGAAGTGGCTCTAATTAGCCTACCTCTCATTTGCCATCCATCCCTAACTTACATTCCTCTATGTTTTGAGGGGGGACTAGTGTCCCTCCTTAAGGTCATCCCTCCACTAATAGTCGTAGGAAGATAGGCGGGTAATTTTTTCTATTACGTGGAGGTCATACTTTGTGCCAAGTAACAAAGTTACCTCTGACAAAGGTACAATAGCCAGAAATAGAACATCAATTAGTAGGAACTTCCAGACCATTCATTGTCTACTCTAGTGGGAAGGAGTGAACAGACTGACTGCTTTCCTCTTATATGTCTCTTTTCCTTTCTATTTCGAGTAGATTTTATGATCACTAAATCCAGTCACAGACAAGGAAGTCGAAGGTTGATACAGCAGTCCTAACTAGGTGCATTCTTATGGTAAAGCAAGATACAACAAACAGCTTCAAAATGAGGACAAGAAGGAGTGTACATATATTGGATGACCACACAAACAACATAAGTAATGTCTAAACGAGTGACAGTGAGATAAATCAACTTCCTAACCAAATAGCAGTAAGGACCTATATTAGAAAATAATTCCCCTTGATCACCCGTCAAGCTTAATAATTGAATCCACGGGACCAAGCATCCAAGAGGCCATTCTCACAAAGGAGATCAAACACATATTTCCTATGAGATAAAGAGATGCCTTGTGAAAAACAAGCAACCTCAATGCACTTTTTATATCAAGCTGGTATAAGGGTCAAGAACGAACAATACAACAAAAAATAGAATCCAAACAGAGTTAAGACCGTCCACAAAGGAGAATGTATTCAAATAATCAACACCATATGTCTATGTACCCTTAGCAA
Source organism: Camellia sinensis (assembly GCF_004153795.1). NCBI lineage: Eukaryota > Viridiplantae > Streptophyta > Magnoliopsida > Ericales > Theaceae > Camellia > Camellia sinensis. Next base: position 154,138 of record NW_021028356.1, on the reverse strand, counting down.
GCAGTCGTGCCTTAAGAGACTTAACAAAACCATCAGGAAAATACTTAATAGTATAACCCCAACAACATCCCACAATTTGTTTGCCATGAGGAAGAGGACCCAAGTCTGATTCTTGAGAAAGGCACTCATTTCCTCATCCATAGCATGTTCCCATCCAAGCACAGAAATTTACTGCTTATAAAATGAGGGAATAGAAATAGAGAACAAGTTTTGAACAAAGGAATGTAAGCAAAGTGAAGCACGAGTATAAGGGGAAAAATGGGCGATAGGATGTTGAGTGCAAGTACATTTATCTCGCCGCAAAGCAATAGGCAAATCAACAGAATCCGAAATGGAAGAGGAAGGAGCAAAACCTCTTATAGAGATGGTACATCCAGACCATAAGAAACAACACGCCGATCTTGAGAGTGCTGATAAACCTGCAAAGGAGGTGGAGACAAAGCCAAAGATAGCACAAGAGTGGAAGAGAAATACCGGAGTGATGCAAAATGCACCAAAATAGTGGGAGAGGGAAAAGAAGACTCCTCATGACAAAAAATGAGATTAGAAAACGATTATTGCCTAGGTGAAGAAAAAAATGATGTGGACTCAAAAAAGGTAACATCAACACTAACAAGGTAACAACGAGACTTGAGAACATAAATCGATAACCTATCTGTGTAAGCGAGTACTCTAAAAGGAAACACCTGCAAGCCCAGGGAGATAACACATTCTAACCAGGATCAAGGATATAAAAAAAAAAGCCACACAACTGAAAATATGAGGGAATGGAAATGGTGAAAGGTCAAGATATAAAGAGAAAAAATAGATTATTCAAAACAATTGATGGCATACGATTAATCAAATTACAGGCAATGAGCACAACATATTATCACCCCCGAAATGTTTGGATACCTTTGTTGGCACATAAATTTCAACTAAATTTATGACACGTGTAGAGCCTACGATAGGAAAGTTGTACGTAATCACTTCCAAAAAAAAGATCATTATGATCTGTTGAAGTGCATAAATAAAACGACGTTGTATCTCAACGACGTTATTCAAGATGCTCAAGTGACACGTGGGGCCTACGAAAGATGACACCTGTAGAGCCTATAGCAAGGACACCATACAGGATGAAACCCCAAAGATCAATCCGGTTAATCAGATATACTTTTAATCAATGCTATTATTCAAAATTCAAATGGCGCTATCATTCAATTTGAAATTCAAATTGAAGGTGAGGCATTCCTATCACCTGATGGCCCTCTATAAATATGAGGACCATCACACAAGACGGGGGGATCAAAAAATCAAAAGTGAAAAGATCAGAGAGAGAGAGAAAGAAAGAAATTGAGAGCTAAAGTCGTTACAAGAAAGAAGAAGAGAAGCCTAAAGAACTCAAGAGCCTACGCTAATGGTGATAAATAGGTAAAAGGTTTCAAACCCAAGAATTGTATTTTGTATTCAAGGGTTCAAAACCCATAACAATTTCAAGAAAATATTTATTTTTCTTAAATTGTCTTTTGTTGTTTATTTTGTTCTTCATTAATCGGAGGTTTCGTTTGTCTAAAATGTGTAATTAACGATCTGAAATACAAATCGGAAATAAGAACCTGCTATTCAAATAATCAACACTGTTTAGTCCAAAAACTAAACAGTGGACATTTGTAACATAAAATTTTAAAATGTGTTGAAATACTTCATGTTTTAAAATTTGTGTCTACAAATTCTGGCACGCCCAATGAGACTTATTTCTCCTTCCATCTTTTGAAGAACAAAAAAATATATATATATATATATAGTTGAAATTTACTGACGTATTCTTTTGTTATAGGAATGCTGAAGCAACTGTCAAAAGACAAACCTACACTCCAATGGTTCTGAAATCACCAAGGGTAGAGATAGCACCCATCACCCAAGGGGCTCCGGAGCGAATGCTCTTGGCTGTCCCAAAGGTAGAACCAGCGAAATGCTAGAAAGATGCACTTCTTTCCCCTATCACCCAAGGGGCTCCGGAGCGAAAGCTCTTGGCTGTCCCGAAGGTAACTGGTGTGATGAAGAAAGTCACACTTCTCCAGAAAGCTGAAAGTTTGAGAAAGATTACTGAAGATTATGTGAAAGCGTCAAAGCAGTACGCAATCGTGAGAGCCACAGCCAGAACGAAGAGCTTTCTAATTCAGGCAAAGGAGGCTAATCAGTTTGCAACTACGACTTTTGTTGCAGCTTCAACGGGGGCAACAAAAAATGTTGTGGCCCAACTACTTAAAAAGGTAGAAGACTCCATTAAAATGGTGGAGTCTACCCAGAAGAAAGCCTCTGCTGAAAACATGGGCATTAGGGCCATTGGGAGGAGGGTAATGACCCAAACCCCTGTTGATGGAAAAAAGGCCCCTATTGTTGAAAAAACAGTTTCGGCCTACGAACCGATAGTTCTGTTCAGAGCACAAAATCGGTCAAACCAAATCTCAGTCAACTCGCAGGAGCCAAAGGAACACTCGTTGGCTCGACAGGGTTCGAATAAGGAACACCCGTTGGCTCGACAGGGTTCGAATAAGGAACACCTGTTGGCCCAACGGGATTTGAATCAACATCAATTGGTCCGCTCTAAAAATGTAAGGACTATTTTGAAAATTCATGAGGAATTTGCAAAAACGCAAACAGTTCCTTCTATGCCCCTAGGGGCTCAACTTGATATGTCATCCGGTCCAATTTCGAAAAGACAAAGGCGAAGAAGAAATAAGGCCTTAAAGAAACTGGAACTAAGAACAGTGGCAACAAATGTTATAGGAGCTATTGAAAGGGCTCTCTCGAAAGATGAACCCCAAAAACAAATTGAAAGTCCTGTTTTTGTTGGAAAATCCAAGGTAGAGGAGGGTAAGCAACCCTTGGGAAATATTTCTACTTTGGTTGAACTATCTATAGAGAGAATAAGAAAAGGGCCTATAACAAGGTCCATAACCCGTCAGGCTCAAAACAAAGCATCGCAATCAGATGCTTCAAATGTGAGTAATGTTGTGGGGGTTGATAATCCTTTATACGAACAAGATGATTTTATCTCGTTTGTTTCAACGAATATTGGAAACAATGAATTGAAAGATATCAACAAAGTCGCAGTTATGATGACTGAGGTTGAGAAAGAAGGTGAAAATTCGCAAGTCCAACAAGACCAAGGTCTCAAGGAAAAAGTGGTGGCCCTACAAGAACAACTTGAGAGAAGAGAACAGGAAATGGCTGCTATGTTGGAACAAATGCAACAGTTGCATGCCCAAATGACAGGACCAGGAAGTGCACCCAAACAAATGACACAACCTGTTGTGGAGACATCTAGGCATACAAAGTACACTAGCCCCAGGGGGCAATGGTCCTTGTTACTCTGATCTGACCAGTGGTGGTATGAATCCAATGCTCATGGCCATGATTGATGATATGGTGAGAAGACAAGTAAAGAAAGTTAAAGAAAAAGATGATGAGAACTTTCGAATAATTACAAAACCTTATCCAACATGGGTAGACGTTGTTCCATTCCCTTCTGGTTTTTTCCCAACCAAATTTCAAAATGTTTGATGGAACAGGAGATCCAAGACAACATGTGGCTCATTTTCTTTCAAGGTGTGGGCCAATAGCCCAAAATGAGGCCCTGTGCCTGTAACTATTTGTTCAATCACTTGAAAGTTCTGCATTTACTTGGTATGCTAACCTTCCTGAGGAATCAATCCTAAATTGGGATTCCATAGTGAAGGAGTTCCTTAAACAGTTCTGCAACACACAAAGGCAAGTTGGAGTACCAGAATTGATTGAGACCAAGCAATGTGACAATGAGTCTGTTACAGATTTCATTGCAAGATGGCGCGCTTTGACATTTGCTTGTCCTCAAAAGTTTACACAATTAGAGTTAATTCGGATGTGCCTTAACAACTTTCGACATGAGCTCTCTACGGCTCTTATGGCTCAAACTTTTGAAGGATTCAATGATCTATGCACTAAAGCTCATGATATGGAGCTGCATCTAGCTAAACGAAGGAGGCCTAGGGCCGTTGAAAGGGTTGAGTCCTCGACTGCAGCTACAATCGAAACCAGAAAGAAGGGTCCCGTTGTAGTAGGAGCTAGAAAGCCCAAGGAATTTGAAAAGGTGACTATGAAAGAGAGGTTGGAGGAGAAATATTCTTTCATGGATGATCTGGTCGAAGACCTATTTGAAGATCTGTTGGAGCAAAAGTTGATTGCTCTCCCTGAGGTGAAAAGACCACATGAGGTAGGAAAGACCAACGATCCAAAGTATTGCCCCTACCATCGTTTGATTAGCCATCCGATAAAATAGTGCTTTGTTCTGAAATATAAAATTCAAGAACTTTTAGACTCTAAGATTATCGAGCTCCCTCCTCAAGAGAAAGCATCTGCTAACCCAATCACTATCGACAATGATAATGAAGGTGAATAGGTTGTTTATCAGTCAAAAAGCATGAAGAAAAAACAAAATGCCACAGTGAAAGCTAGAAGTGTGGTTGATTCAACAACACAAGGGCCAAAAGTTTCCAAAAAGCAAAAACCAAAAGTTTCTAGGAAACAGAAAAAAGCCAAAGTAAGTAAGAGAAAAGGAAAGAAGAACCCAAAGAAAGAAAAATGGGAGAAATTGGTCCCTGATGAGCAGACATACTTTGATAAAAGAAGGGAGGAAAAGTTTACTTTGGCCCCTTGCCTAACCATCATTGTTTTGAGTGATGACGAGGAAGATGAGGGTGAAGTTGGTTCAAAAGTTAGGGAAGGAGATTGCATTACATCTCCTACCTGCATACCTGACTCACCAGAGTAAATACCAACTTCTCCAGAATACACACCAGCCTCACCAGAGTATACACCAGCTTCTCCGGAGTACACAACAGAAGCCTTTTCTCCAAAGTATTCGCTAGTACCACCAATGTACTATCAAAGCACTTCAGAATATGTAAAGAACAAGGAGAAACCGGGTGTAGGTCCGACTCTGAGCTTGTGAAAAAGGCGAAAAAACGACTACACTTCAAGGATGATAAGGTGAATGGCAGGTGTACGTCGGATGATGAAGTATGGAAGCATTCAAGTAAACAAGCAAAGTCATCTCAAGTTGAGGATCTGTTAAAACCTATCACCTACTTCATCCACTAAACCTAACCCACTACACCACTACCACCTCACCTACTCCACTAAACCTAACCCACTACACCACTACCACCTCCACTTCACCTACTCCTTACCTACTACACACTCACCCTCTTCTATATATAGGAATCATGAATCATTGTAATAAATATAATATTATATCAATCAATAATACATCTATTTCTTACAGGATCCTAATAAAGATTGGGAACTTGACTTTTCTCCTAATGGTTCACCATACACATCCCCAGCTAGGACATACGATGGAGAAAGTGTATCAAGTGACTGCTTTGACTTTCCTTGTAATGTCATCACTGTGGATGTAACTTTTGAAGAACGAGAAATACATATCATTCGCAATCCAGGTGATAATGAGAAAGCAAAAATTGAAGTTACAAGGGAAGCGGAACATCAGGCAAAAGTAACAGTCTCTTTGAAAGATGAGGGTTTTGAAGCCCATCAAAATTTGATCATTGAAAGAAATCAAATTTCTGAACACCCTTTCCCTAATTGGGTCGAATGGGTTCAGTTCCCACGAGGATATGCAGTACCTCGTTTTCCTTTATATAATGAGACAGGTTGTCCAAGGCGCCATTTGGTTCGTTTCCTTGCACAATGTGGAAACACAATAAAAAGTCAGGCGTTACTTCTACGACAGTTCATTCTTTCTTTGGAAGGATGGGCAGCAGATTGGTACTTCAGCCTGCCACCTAATTCAATCCCAGATTGGGATACCATGACTGATCGATTCTATAGGACATTTTATAAACCATGGCCAATAGAAATTGAGATGTCAGAACATTTGGATGACGAAGGTACATCTTCTCAAACATATGATCTCATAGAAGGCACAATTGAGGAGAAGATTGAAACTGCCCTTGACCTTCGAGAGATGGGCACTTATCGCCCAAGGGATTTGTTCCCTTTATGGGTGTAGAGCAAACACCATTTCCTGAAGGATATGAACTTCCAAATTTTGTCCTATATGACGGGTATGGAGATCCTCAAAAACATATTAGGCGTTTTTTTGAAACAGTGTGGGGAAACAGCTCAAAATCAAGCACTTTGCCTAAAACAATTCCCCCTTTCCTTAGAGGGGATCGCCTTTGACTGGTATTGCTCCCTCGATGGAGTCGTGGTGCCTAGTTGGGAGGCCATGAAGAATGGTTTTGAAGAATCTCAATGCTTTTATAGGCGTGACTCCCGGTACCTAAGAAATGGGAGAAGAATGCAGCTCCAGGAAGATGGAGAAGTGACTGATGATGATGATCACCCTGCAGCTGGACCAGTTAACATGGTCCAAATAAGTGAGGGAATAAAAGAAGTTGAGGTCAACGAAAAGGTGGTTGCTGAAGTATGCCAGACTTATTTGACCTACCGGAGGAAATTATGAAATCCTCAGGACCCTCAAACGTCAGAAGTTCCACAGGTTTTGCTGGAGGAAGAGCAAGTGAAATATGATGTACTAGCTCATCTAAAGAAAATTCCAACATTGTTGAGTGTATATGATGCACTGAAAATGTCTCCCGAGCTTCGAAAGTCTTTAATATATGCCCTGTCCAAGCTAGAGGATTTCCACAAAGAAATCGAGGGTAGAAATCAAGAGAAGGAAACTACATGCATGGCTATGGTAACCTTTGGTGACAAAGACATGCGTGCTGAAATGACAGACCATAATCGGCCTTTGTTTATCACTGAGCTTATCCATGATGTGAAAATTTCTCGAATTCTAGTTGATGGAGGATCTGCGGTAAACCTCCTGCCTCGGAGGGCCTTAAACTTATTAGGGGTTCGAATTTCACAACTTCGCCCAAGTCGTTTGGTCATTCAAGGATTTAATCAGAATGAACAATGCCCAATAGGGAAGATTGAATTGCGAACCAAGTTTGGGGATATTGAAGAAAGCACTGAGTTCTTGGTCATTGATGTAGACACCTCTTACAATGCTTTGCTTGGGAGACCATGGATGCATAATCATCATGCAGTGCCATCAACTTATCACCAATGTATTAAGTGAAGCTTGAGTAACCAGCTTAGGGTTTGATAGAATATCATTCCCTATTTATAAATGAAGATTAGGGTTTACAAGATGAGACAATTACAAGTCGAGTCCTAAGGGCATAGAGTAATTACAAACCACAAAAGCTCAGATAATAATATAATATGCTAACACTCCCCCTCAAGCTAGTGCGAAGATATCTTTCATGCCCAGCTTGCCTAATATGTCATGAAATGGTTTATTCCCAACCCCCTTGGTGAGAATGTCAGCAAGTTGTTCACCAGACTGGACAAAAGGAGTACAAATGGTACCACTAGTGAGTTTCTCCTTAATGAAGCGGCGTTCAATCTCAACATGTTTTGTCCTGTCATGTTGAACTGGATTGTGAGCGATGTTGATGGCGGCCTTATTATCACAGTATAACCGCATGGAGTCTGTTTGATCAATACCTAGATCACTCAACAATAACTTGATCCATAAAAGTTCACACACACCTTGTGCCATAGCTCTAAACTCAGCTTCTGCACTTGACCTGGCAACCACATTCTGTTTCTTACTCCTCCAAGTAACTAGGTTGCCTCCAACAAAGGTGCAATACCCTGAAGCCGATCTCCTATCAGTTACTCATCCAGCCCAGTCAGCATCTGTATAGGCTTCCACACGAAAATGATCATACTTTGAAAAATAAATACCCTTACCAGGAGCACACTTCAAGTACCTCAAGATTCTCATGACAGCCTCAAAGTGAGTCTGATGAGGAGCATGCATAAACTGACTAACCATACTGACAGCAACAGCAATATCAAAACGGGAATGAGATAGGTAAATGAGCTTACCCACTAATCGCGGATAGCTCCCCCTATCAATAGCTTCTCCTCCTTCATCATCCCCCAATTTCTGATTGGGTTCTAGTGGGGTGGCACATGCCTTCCAGCCAAGCATCCCAGTTTCCTTCAACAGGTCAAGCACATATTTTCTCTGTGAGATAAATATCCCATCCTTAGAGCGAGCAACTTCAATTCTCAGAAAATACTTCAAGCTTCCCAAGTCTTTGATTTCAAACTCACTAGCTAAATATTTCTTCAATAGAGGTATTTCCCCACTATCATTGCTCGTAAGAACTATGTCATCCACATAAACAATAAGTGTTGTAGTCTTACCACGTGAGGAATGTTTCACAAATAAGGTGTGATCTGCCTGACTCTGTTTGAAGCCATATTTAAACATACCCTGAGTGAATCTCTCAAACCAAGCCCTTGGAGACTGTTTGAAACCATATAATGACTTCCGAAGCTTGCATACTTTGCCTTCTGTCTGATGATCCTCAAAACCAGGAGGAATGTCCATATATACCTCTTCTTCGAGGTCACCATGAAGAAAGGCATTCTTGACATCAAACTGATAAAGCGTCCAATCTAGATTAGCTACTAGAGAGAGAAGTACTCTGATTGAATTCATCTTAGCCACGGGTGCGAAGGTCTCCTGATAATCAATGCCATATGTCTAAGTAAACCCTTTTGCCACAAGTCTTGCTTTGTGTTTCACAGTATATACCCATTTACATCTCACAGGTCGTTTGCCCGTAGGTAACTCAGTCAATTCCCAAGTGCCATTCTTCCTAAGTGCTTTCATTTCCTCAATCATGGCTAGTTTCCACTCAGAGGTAGCAAGAGCATCTTGAAAATGGTTAGGAATGCTAACAGAGGAAATATTGGACACAAACGCTCTATATGAGGATGACAAATGAGAGTATGACACAAAATGTGAGATAGGATGTTGAGTACAAGATCTCACACCCTTCCTCTTGGCAATAGGAACATCAAGATCAATGGACTCAAGAGATTCAACGTTACCTAGACTCTCATCAGAAGCAGGAGATGGCAGTGGAGGAGCAGAAGTGGTCCCTTGTATCCAGTTAACTTGTTGTCTGTCTATATCCCGGACATAAACATGTCCGTCCTTATCGTTGGTGACATTGGGTTCTATAGTCCCAGTAGAAGAGGGTGGTGCAAAAACAACTGGTTCCACCATAGGAAAAGGCAACAGATGATCAACCAGGTAAGTTTCGAACCCTAGAGGATCGTTGGTGCAAAGGTCGACCAACCCTAGATGAGTCGAAACCCTAGAGTTTCTGCTTTGATACCATGAAGCTTGAGTAACCAACTTAGGGTTTGATAGAATATCATTCCCTATTTATAAATGAAGATTAGGGTTTACAAGATGAGACAATTACAAGTCGAGCCCTGAGGGCATAGAGTAATTACAAACCACAAAAGCTCAGATAATAATATAATATGCTAACATTAAGTACCCGTTGCCTTCACCCAAAAAAGAGGGGACAATTGTGGCTGACAATGATCCATTTGGAGAAGTAGAGGCTTATTATGCTGATGCTCACTTCTATACAAAGACTTCACAAAGAAAGGGAAAAGATGTGAAAAAGTCTGAAGATACTCCGAATGTCAAAGACGCTCTAGAGTCTACTCTAGTTTCAACAAAAAGAACTTTTCGATATGTGCCAAAGTCCGAAAGGAAACTGGGGGCAAAGGCTCTAGCCCCAATAAACCCAATTGGATCTCAAGGGTGAGTTCACATTGCCATTAAGGAGGACAGAATGCACCTATGTGGAGAAATATAATAAGATTGTGGTCCCTTCTAAAGGAAAAGGGTCAAAACCCATCATATTCCACTCACTTGGAGATATTGAACAGAAAGTGAAAGTTGAACAAGTGCCAGAAGAAAACATCTCGAGTTTTGAGAAGCCTACCTTCAGTGCAGAAATTACACAGATGTTGGTGAAAGTTGGTTTCGATCCTGAAAAAATACCAGAAACAATAACACCATTTGACTTTGCATTAACACCTTCGCAGAGATAGGCTATCCAACAAGGCGGTATTATCACCACCAGGACAGAAGGGTTAGGCTATCGGGGGGATGAGGAAAAATTTCCAGTAAACATGACTATCACTCAAGATGTGTTGGAAGATGTTGACCAAGATGAAGCTCAACCTGCACCAACAGAATTTGAAGCAGGAGGCCAAGCCACCGTGGATGACCTTCGTGAAATAAATCTGGGTGATGAAGGAGAAAACAAACCAACCTTCATTAGTGCAAATTTAAAGGAAGAAGAAGCTCGGCAATATATTTCCATCTTAAGGGAGTATCGTGACATATTTGCATGGAACTACAGTGAGATGCCTGGTCTTAATCCAGAGATTGCAGTCCATAAGCTTGCAATTCACCTTGAGAAACGGCCAGTTAAACAGCCTCAGAGGCGAACTCGACCAGAGCTTACAGCCCAAATTGAAACCGAAGTCGACAAGCTTATCAATGCAGGATTCATTAGGGAAGTCCAATATCCAACCTGGCCAGCAAACATCGTGCCGGTTAAGAAAAAGAGTGGTCAAATAAGGGTCTGCATTGATTTCCGGGATCTCAATGAGGCTTGTCCTAAAGATGACTTTCCCTTGCCCATCACTGAGCTTCTTGTAGATGCAACTACTGGGTATGAAACCTTGTCTTTTATGATGGATACTCAGGATACAATCAAATCCGAATGGCACCTGAAGATGATGAAATGACTGCATTCAGGACTCCGAGAGGAGTCTTTTGCTATAAGGTAATACCTTTTGGCCTGAAAAATGCTGGGACCACGTATCAAAGGGCGATGACTGTAATTTTCGGTGATATGCTCCATGACACCATTGAATGCTATGTTGATGATCCCGTCGTCAAGACTAAGGAGAAGGAAAACCATGTGGAAGATTTGAGAAGAATCTTCGAATGTTTGAGGAGATACAAACTCAAGATGAATCCACTAAAATGTGCATTTGGAATTTCCTCAGGAAAATTTCTAGGGTTTGTGGTTCGAAACAAAGGGATTGAAATTGCCCCTACTAAGATTAAAGCCATTGCTGAAATGCCTCCTCCGCAAAATTTAAGGGAATTGAAGGGGCTACAAGGGAGGTTGGCTTGTATCAGAAGATTTATTTCAAACTTGGCTGGTCAATGCTTGGCATTTTCAAGATTGATGAAAAAGGGTGTTCCATTTGAATGGGATCAACAGTGCCAAAACGCTTTTAATAGTATTAAGGAGTATCTTTTGAAGCCTCCAGTACTCATGAGCCCAATAAAAGGGAAACCACTCTCGTTGTACATAACAGCCCTAGGAATGGCAACGAGGCGGGGCGGGGCCGGGGATCACACTCCCCATCCCCGATCCCCGATGGTCGAATTTTTCTCCGCCCCGGCCCCGATCCCCGACGGGGAACCTATCACTACCCCCACCCCCGCCCCCAATGGGGATCGGGTTTCCCCGACCCCGAGCATTCCACGGCTAAAAAAAAAAAAAAAATCAGAAAATACAACAACAACATCATCATCCGAGACCAAGACAGATCTGAAATAGATCTAAAAACAAAAAAAAAAATGTGAAACAGATCTGAGAAAAAAAAAATCAGAAAATACAACAACAACATCATCATCCGAGACAGATCTGAAACAGATCTAAAAAAAAAAAAATTGTGAAACAGCTGTTCTCACAATGAAGTTTGCTCCTTGAGAAATAGAAACATTGAAGAACTTGATCAATGAAAAAAAGATTTTATTAATTGATCACAAAATTGCTGATGATATTGCAACAAAAACAGAAAAATGAAAAAAAAGAAATGCTACTCCCCAAGTCTGTACAAGCATAAGCTACTACCAGAAACATAAGCAAACCCACTTTGCCATCTGCTAGTTCATATTGCTCACCATTGTCTTCTTTCAAATTAGCTTAAGAGAATATGCCATTTGCAGATCTGAAACAGATCTGGAAAAAAAAAAAAAAATTTCAGAAAATACAACCTCATAAGAGAGGGAGTGGATGAGAGATGCGGTGTGGTGGCGGTGGATCTGAGAGAGAGAGAGAAGTCAGTGAGCTAGAGAGAGATGAGAGACAGAGATGGGGTAGAGAGGGATGAGAGAAGGAGACGGGGTATATAGACAGAGATGAGATCTGAGGGTGAAATGAAATGAGGGTAAAGTCAGTGGTTTAACATCGGGGATAAACCGGGGATAAAATAAGGGTAAAATCATTATTTAACATCGGGGATAAACCGGGCCGGGGATCGGGGACGGGGCCGGGCCGGGTACGGGGCTGGGACACTGATCCCCGTCCCCAGCCCGAATCTGTTCGGGGATTGATTTTTAAATACCATCCCCGTCCCGTCGGGGGTATTTGTCGGGGAAAACCCGTTCAATTCGGGGTCGGGGGATCGGGTCCCCGTCGGGCCGGTTTCAAATTGCCATCCCTAAACAACCCTGGATGGTTCGTTAGGGGCACTGTTGGCACAACACAATGAGCATGGGAAAGAAAATGCCTTGTATTTCTTGAATCGTACTCTGGTTGGGGCAGAAGTCAATTATTCTCCTATCGAAAAGACATGTCTTGCCTTGGTGTTCGCCTCGCAAAAACTAAAGCACTATGACCTGGAACACGAAGTCAAGTTGATATCAAGAGCAGACCCCTTGAAATATATACTTTCACGGCCCACACTTTCAGGAAAAATTGCAAAGTGGGCTGTAATTCTCGAACAATTCGCAATTGAATATGTTCCCCAAAGAGCTGTAAAAGGGCAAGCTCTAGCAGATTTTTTGGCAGCACATCCTATACCTGATGACTCCCCTCTAGTAACTGATTTACCAGATGAAGAAGTTATGCAAGTAGAAATTCAGAAAGGATGATAGATGTATTTTGATGGAGCTTCAAGGAGTCTAGATGGCAAGAAGTAAGAAAATCCTAAAAACAATAAAGCTGGAATTGGAATTGTGTTTGTGACTCCAGACAATGCTATAATCACCCATTCTTTCGCCTTAAGTGAAGGATGCTCCAATCATGAGGCAGAATATGAAGCTGTAATTGCTGGATTAGAATTGGCATTACAAATTCCTATTGAAGAACTCTCAATTTATCGAGATTCAGAACTGGTGGTAAAGCAACTCCATGGAGAATACATTGTTAAGAAAACAAATCCCATCCTGTATCATGAAAGGGCTGATCAATTGCTTTCGCAATTCAGGAAAACGCATATTTTCCATGTAAAGAGAAGAACAAATGCTCGAGCTGATTCACTTGCAAGTTTGCCTGCATCACTCACCCTACCAGATAGCAAAACAATAACTATCACGGTAGGTGAAAGAAGGGTGTTACAACCTTTAAAAGAAGTTTCTGACTTGGTTCCAATCTTGGTCGTCACCACGAAAGGAGAAAACGAGAAGGATTGGCGGAAACCATTCATAGCTTACCTCTAACATGGTAGGCTACCTGAAGATAAAGTAAAAAGAACTGAAGTGAGACGCAAGGCTGCCAAATTCGTCCTGTGGAAAGATGGAACGTTATACAAAAGTTCTTTGGATGGAATGTACATGCGGTGTATAGCCAATGAGCTTATTCAAGAGGTAATGGCAAACATACATGCAGGTGTATGTGGGGCACACCAAAGTGGTCCTAAATTACATATGCAGCTAAAACGATTGGGATACTATTAGCCGACTATGATTGCAGATTGCATAGATTATGCTCGAAGGTGCCAAGTCTGCCAATTCCATGGGAACTTTCTTCACCAACCCCTAGAGCCTTTGCATTTAACAACTTGTTCTTGGCCATTTGCAGCATGGGGTATGGATATTATTGGGGTCCTTTTACCTCCATCTTTAGCAGGATATCGATACATCCTAGCTGCTACTGACTATTTCTCAAAATGGGCAGAGGCCGTGGCTTTAAAGGATATAAAAAGCACAGTTGTCTCTGAATTCATCCGAACCCATATCATTTACAGGTTCGGGATTCCAAAAAGTATCATCATGGATAATGGACAGCCATTCAAGAGTGATGCTTTGAACAAGTTATTTGCAAAGTACAATATAAAAAACAACCATTCATCAAGATATCATGCACCTGCCAATGGTTTGACAGAAGCTTTCAACAAGACATTGTGCAAAATTCTCAAGAAGATGGTGGATAAGAACAAAAAAGCTTGGCACGAAAAGTTACAAGAAGCTTTGTGGGCTTATTGGACTTTGCACAGAACTCCTACTTAAGCAACCCCTTATTCGTTGGTTTTTGGAGGAGAAGCAGTGTTACCACTTGAGGTTCAAATACCATCATTGCGAGTGGCAATACAAGAATCCTTAACAGAAGATGAAAGTGCAAGAGTGAGGTTGGCTGAGCTGGAGACCCTGGATGAAAGAAGGTTGTATGCTCAACAGAACTTGGAAATCTACCAACAAAGGATGGCAAATGCATTCAATAAAAGAGTGAGGTTTCGTTCCTTTAAAAAGGGAGACTTGGTACTAATGGTTAGAACACCCATAGTAGTCTCGCGAAGAACCAAAGGAAAGCTTGAGCCCAAATGGGAAGGACTTGATGTGATTGAGAAGGTTTATTCTAGTGGGGCCTATTTGTTGATAGCGATGGATGGTGACAGAATCATTCCCCCAACCAATGCAAGGTTCTTGAAGAGATATTACCATTAAGAAAGCCTGCTAGGTTGAAAACCCGAAAGGGTGGCCTAGGCAAAAGTTAGGGCAGAAAAAAAAAAAAAAAAAAAAAAAAAAAAAAAAAAACACCAACGGTATTGTATGTGGTTAAACTGCTAAAATATCCCACTGAAATCTAAGGTGGTAAAACATTGGATACTCCTGGCCCGCAAGAGTATAAACTGTGTATGGCCAAACAAAAGTCAAAAAACCACCAATGGTATTGTATGTGGTTAAACTGCTAAAATATCCCACCGAAATCTAAGGTGGTAAAACATTGGATACTCCTGGCCCGCAAGAGTATAAACTGTGTATGGCCAAACAAAAGTCAAAAAACCACCAATGGTATTGTATGTGGTTAAACTGCTAAAATATCCCACTGAAATCTAAGGTGGTAAAACATTGGATACTCCTGGCCCGCAAAAGTATAAACTGTGTACGGCCAAACAAAAGTCGAATCCCAACAACGGTATTGTATAAACTGCTAAAAATATCCCGCCGAAATCTAAAGTGGTAAAACATTGGATACTCCTGGCCAGCAAGAGTATAAACTGTGAACAGCTAAAATAAGACAAATCAATGTATTGTATTGAGAAATTTCATATAACAAATAAATCTATCACTGAGTGAAATTTCATAAATATATTATGTTCGGATGAATAACAAAATAAAAGTGCATTCATTCATTAAAAGAAGCCTTAGCCCTTTCAAAGGCACGTTCCACAACACTGTGTTGTCCATTCTTCTTCTTATGTTGGCTCAAAACATTCAAAGTAGTTTGCACGTCTTCTTCTGATTTAGAAACATTCTCGGAAGCTTGTGCAAAATCACACATAAATGATGCATGTTCCGCTTGGGTGGATGACAATTCCTCTTCAAGTTGTTTGAGTAACTCTTTGGTTTGAATAATCCTTTGATTAAGACCCGCAATGTGCTCATCCGACTTGATAATTGAAGCAGACAACTGTTCATGTTCGCCAGAAACTTTGTCAAAATGAAGCTTTTTCTCGTAATGTTGGGCTTCAAATTCTACAGTAGACAAGTTTGAAGAATCTGCAAGTTGGGTTTTCAAAGCAAAGCACCCAAGGAATATCTTCACCTTCTCGTAAAAGGAGATGAAGTCTACACACAAACTCTTCTATAGAATGACGGACACAATCATTGCCAAGGATTCAAGCCGTTGGGGTGACGGACACAATTACTGCCAAGGATTCAAGCCGTTGGGGTGACGGACATAATCACTGCCAAGGATTCAGGCCATTGGGATGACGGACACAATCACTGCCAAGGATTCAAGCCATTGGGGTGACAAACACAATCACTGCCAAGGATTTAAGCAATTGGGGTGAAGGACACATTCACTGCCAAGGATTCAAGCCATTGGGGTGAATGACACAATCACTGCCAAGGATTCAAGCCGTTGGGGTGACGGACACAATCAATGCCAAGGATTTAAGCCATTGGGGTGACGGACACAATCACTGCCAAGGATTCAAGCCATTGGGGTGAAGGACACATTCACTGCCAAGGATTCAAGCTATTGAGGTGAAGGACACAATCACTGCCAAGGATTCAAGCCGTTGGGGGTGACGGACACAATCACTGCCAAGGATTCAAGCCGTTGTGGTGAAGGACACAATCACTGCCAAGGATTCAAGCCATTAGAGTGAAGGACACATTCACTGCCAAGGATTTAAGCCATTGGGGTGAAGGACACTATCACTGCCAAGGATTTAAGCCATTGGGGTGACGGACACAATCACTGCCAAAGATTCAAGCCATTGGGGTGAAAGGACACACTCACTGCCAAGGATTCAAGCCACTCATTGCCATTAGGTTGGAAAGGGCAATGATACCTACAAACAAACTCTGACGCCTTGCGGGTTGCCTGTAAAAGAGGGAAAAAGACATGAAATAATCGTTAACCAAAAAAAAAAAAGAAAAAGGAAATTAGTCATCATGATTCGTACAATTAAAATTTACTTGCACGAATCACGAGGGGGCAAGGCTGATTCGACTTTTAACAAAAAAATTTGGCCAATTGTACAAAGGGCTGCTACTAATACAAAATAAAATAAAAAGTAGCAAGTTTAACTACACAGCAACAAACAGGTTGCTGCTGTAAAAAAAAGGGACTGTCTTTGCAAAAATTTGCTAACTAAATAGATAGTTTGTTACCCAAATGATAGGTAAAGCAACCTGTGTTGGTTGGTTCTATCAAAAGAATATAAAAAATAAAAAATAAAAAATAAAAAATAAATAAATAAATAAATAAATTCTTGCTGCTTATAAAAAAAGAGGGCTCTTTTGTTTGTATAGGACAAGGACTTTATTTGGGCTAGTTAAGTTCATGATCTAACAATGTTAGAATTTATCTCCACCTACCACCTCCACTATCACACACTCCACCTACCACCTCCACTTCACTCCTACACCTACTACCACATTTTCTTCTATATATAGGAATTGTAAATATAGCAACAAATCAATCAGAAATCAATCAATAATACAATTCTCTATTTTTTTTATAGATTGTATTTTCACTTTTACATGGTATCAGAGCAGGTTTAGAACCTAATATTTTCGCTTCCCCGGCGGGTGGCAACCTCACCTTAGCCGCCCGCCGGACCTCAACCTAGTCCGCTAGAATTTTCTACACATACCTTTCGTTCCTCAGGCAACTGAATCCATAGTTGACTGTACTACACACTCTCTCTCTCCAACCTCTCTTCAAACACTTGCTCAAGAAATCTTTTGCCGGCTCGGAAAACCATCTCGGAAACTCTGGTACATCGCCGGAAAACCCAATCCGGTACAGGGCCGAAACAGAGTCGTTCACCTCCGGCCACGGCGGCGACCCGGTGGCCATCTCCATTACAGATGCTCAATTTTCTCCGTATGTTGGTGGGATGGGCTTCTCTCCTGCATCATCTCCAGGGTCCAGCAAGACTCCGTAAACTGTCACAACAACTGTCACAACATTGTCTGCTACAACGGTCCGACATGACCCCATAAACTGTCTTCTACATCAGTCTGAAACCCCCATACAGTGTCATCTACAACGTTATGACACCACCATACAGTGTCCTCTACAACGTTATGACACCACCATACAGTGTCTTCACCAACGGTCTGACACGACCATACAGTGTCTCCTATCATTTTTTTATGTATTTTCTTGTTTTGTTCCTCTCTTCAAACTCAAGTTGGTTAGTTTCTATCCTCCTTGAGTTTGCGGGGGGCTGTTAGAATTTATCTCCACCTACCACCTCCACTATCACACACTCCACCTACCACCTCCACTTCACTCCTACACCTACTACCACATTTTCTTCTATATATAGGAATTGTAAATATAGCAACATATCAATCAGAAATCAATCAATAATACAATTCTCTATTTCTCTTTATACATTAAATTTTCTACAAACAACAAAATATATAAGGGGCAGCAGCTAAAAGGGGTTACCATTTTTTTTACATGGTCTTTGTTTGTTAGAGTATTTGGGTCTAGCAAAATGGGCCGTCTTTGTTGCCATCATATAAAAAAAAGTCTGGTCTGATGACTAGCAACAAGAAGGAAAAAATGGGGCAGCAGCTTAAAAAAAATGGGGCAGCAGCTAAAAAAAGGGGCCGCAGTTTTTTGTTTTAGGTTTGTTGTCTAGCAAAAATGGGCTCTCTTTATTTCTAGGCCATATTTGCTAATGGCAGCAGGTTATACACAAGGTTCATATGGGTTATAAAAAGGTTCATGGAAATTTTCATGGGTTATAAAAAAGGTTCAAGGAGAAAAAAAATCTGCTGGAAAGGCAGCAGGTTTTTTTGTTCAAGTAAAAATAAAAATAATAAAATAATAAAAAGAAAAGAGGCTACAGCTTTTGTTATTCAATAAGGCAGTAGGTTATTCATCCTTTCAAGAAGGGTCTTTGTTGGGACTACTTGGACTTCGGGTCTAGTAAAATTTTTGGGAAGGGCTGTCACATGGTGATATACTTGCTGAAAGAAAATATTTTATGGAGAAGAAAGCATACCTAAGAAGAATAACTTTTAGTATCTTTTAGTATCTTATTTTAGTATCTTTCCAGCACCTTTCCAGCAGTAACTTTCCAGCCATTATCTTTTGTGTCTTCTTTAAAGTATAAGAAGAATAACTTTTGTTGGAAAAAGAAGAAAGATAATGCCTGGAAAGTTGCTGCTGGAAAGTTGCTGGAAAGATACTAAAATAATGAAGACCTAATATGTAGAGAAAAAAAGAGAGGCTGCTGGAAACAATCTGCTGGGGAAAATATATGGGTTGTATCTTTTGTATACTCAGAGAGCAATTGCTGCTGGAAAGATACTAAAATAATGAAGACCTAATATGCACCACAAAATCTGCAGAGAAAAAAAGAGGCTGCTGGAAACAATTTGCTGGGAGGAAAAAAAAAAAGTTACAGGGAAAATATGTGGGTTGTATGCATGGATAGGTGTCATATAAGCAAAAATTCTTGCTTAAGAAATGAGGTAGTGTTCTCCTAAAATACTTCAAACAAGCAAGAGTTTAGGTAGGATTTGAAATACTAAGTAAGAGCTTGTGTAGGATTAGAAATCCTACCAATGCCAATCCATCCTATTCTATTTAGACAAACTCCTAAAATATATATATATATATGCTGTAAAAAAAATCCTAAAAAAATGGTGGAAGTTGGAGGCCCACAAAAGAAAAGGCCCATTTAAAAATAGTAGCCTAGAAAGGGAAAGGTCCATGATGGTCTAGAAAAATCCATGATGGCCTACAAAAAAAATCTATTGTAAAAAAAAAAAAAAAAATGGTGGCAAGTTGGAGGTCCACAAAAGAAAAGGCTCAATTAAAAAACGGTGGCCTAGAAAAGCAAAGATCCATGATGGTCTAGAAAAATCCATGATGGCCTAGAAAAAAAATCTACTGTAAAAAAATGGTGGCAAGTTGGAGGCCCACAAAAGGAAATGCCCAATTAAATCTTGGACCTTACTCATGACCCTTCAAAAAAAATAAAAAAATCAAGTCCATAAAAAGGACCCATGCAACAAAAGTAAATGGCCCATGGACTATAAATGGCAATTAATCCTTTATTTAAAAAAAAAAGATCAAGTCCACAAAAAGGACCCACGCAACAAAAGTAAAAAGGCTCATGAAAAAAGAGCCGTTAACCCAAAAAAAAAAAAAAAAAGGCCAGGGACCAAAGCAAAGAAATAATCCCATCCAAGACCTAAAGATCATCCAGATAAAAGTGCCAAATTGTCGTGACTCGCACAGTTAAGAAAATTCACTTGTGCAAGTCACGAGGGACATTTGTTGACACATAAATTTCAACTAAATTTATGACACATATAGAGCCTACGATAGGAAAGTTGTACGTAATCACTTCCTAAAAAAGATCATTATGATCCGTTGAAGTGCATAAATAAAACGACGTTGTATCTCAACGACGTTATTCAAGATGCTCAAGTAACACGTGGGGCCTACGAAAGATGACACCTGTAGAGCCTATAGCAAGGACACCATACAAGATGAAACCCCAAAGATCAATCCGGTTAATCAGATATACTTTTAATCAATGCTATTATTCAAAATTCAAATGGCGCTATCATTCAATTTAAAATTCAAATTGAAGGTGAGGCATTCCTATCACCTGATGGCCCTCCATAAATATGAGGACCATCACACAAGACGGGGGGATCAAAAAATCAGAAGTGAAAGATCAGAGAGAGAGAGAAAGAAAGAAATTGAGAGCTAAAGTCGTTACAAGAAAGAAGAAGAGAAGCCTAAAGAACTCAAGAGCCTACGCTAATGGCGATGAATAGGTAAAGGGTTTCAAATCCAAGAATTGTATTTTGTATTCGAGGGTTCAAAACCCATACCAATTTCAAGAAAATATTTATTTTTCTTAAATTGTCTTTTGTTATTTATTTTGTTCTTCATTAATCGGAGGTTTCATTTGTCTAAAATGTGTAATTAACGATCTGAAATACAGATCGGAAATAAGAACCTGCTATTCAAATAATCAACGCTGTTTAGTCCAAAAACTAAACAGTGGACATTTGTAACATAAAATTTTAAAATGTGTTGAAATACTTCATGTTTTAAAATTTGTGTCTACAACCTCACCACATCATTATCGGAAATCCTTGACCAAAAAAATAAATAAAATAAAATGCTCGAACTCTCTCTCTCTCTCTCTCTCTCTCATACTTCGACCAAGAACACATGCCCAATCGTTCTTCTTTATTATAACTGAAATAAACTTTCATATCTTAAATGCTTAAGCATTTAGCAAACTATATCAGTCACAGTTCAAGTTACCTTAAATGGCATAACTTGGTCCTTGTATGGTCAATGCCTAGTTGGTATTGCTCAATAAACCACTTATCTGGAAAGCAAGAAGAAGAAAAAAAGAAAACTCCAGAGATTTGCTCACAGTTCAAGGGCAAGGAAGACAAAAGGATGAATCAGTCCATCATCTTACATAGCATGCTACTCCTAATACCTGCCCTTGACGTGTTCTCTTCGAACTGCTGTATTTTTTGATCGAAAATTATGGTACAACTTTTAAAGACTTAATTGAAAAAGAACACAATACTAAATTAAAGGTGATTGTCAAACCCACTCTCAATTGAACATTAATGTAAAATAACATGTGAGGCACATCCAAGAATCAAATATCAGCATTATACAATTAAAAAAAATAATAATCAATCCATATGAATAACAAGATGGGGGAAAAAAAATAAGAGATGTAGAGGTAAAAAAAAAAAAATGTAATTGTAATCTAAATTGAAGTGAATTTTTTTTTTTTTAATAAGCATTACGGTAAAATTATCTGTGATATACTTGACCTTCTTTTTAAGAGGAATTTTGTCATCAAAAAGTTTAGCTGCCAATACACCAGAATTCTTGTCTTGTCGACGTCCCCCAGTTTTAGTAAGCTGACTGGAGGCCAACTCTGATTTATCTGCAGTTGATCTTTCCACATCCACAATGTTCGGTCTAGGCAAAGTCCTGTCAAGTAATCCTGAGCAAAGCAGATTTGGAAATAGAATAGCAAATGAATACTGAAGAAGAAGAAGAAGGTAAACAAATTCTACTCTTAACTGCTAATGCAAATGAATAAATGCAAACTAAATACATTTGCTAATGATAGATGTGCAAGAGAATGAACTGAAAACTTCAATATAGGCTAGAATATGACCAACTCAATTCAATACAGACCTATAGAACATAATACTTACATTCATATCAACAGGTATAACATATCTCCCTAGTCCCAAGTTGAAAACTACAAGTTAACAGTAATAACACAGAACTAGCAAGCAATTCAATCAAATTAGTATCACAGGATCATGAAGCTATTAGTTATGTTTGTAATGCACAAATTTACAATAGAAACAGGAGAAAGACAAGCAACCGTAGATTTTAAAGAACCAGTCTTCAAAGTGATCCAAAAAGGATGAAAAGAATGATTTGACTTACCAATGAATGAAGTAGAGGCCATGTATATATAATAAATTCATGATTCAATTTATGAAACAATATAAACAAGATACTAAATTAGTAATTGAGACAATCACAGATTATATACATAATACTAAAACTAATTCCTATATTCAACACTCCCCCTCAAGCTAGTGCGAAGATATTCAACAACCGCAACTTGCCAATTGATGACTAGAGCAATGTCAGTCCTACAGACTTTGTTAACATATATGTTAACTGCTGAGAGGAAGAGACAAAGGATGGACTCACAGTACTAGTCCGAACCTTTTCTTGAATGAAATAAATATCAACCTCTATATGCTTAGTACACTCATGAATGACAGAATTAGAGGGCAGCATAATAGCAGACTTGTTGTCACAAAACAAATGAAGCCATAGAATCTCACATGTTCCCTGTGCCATAGCTCGATACTCAGCTTCGACAGAAGATCTAAAAACAACTGTCTGCTTCTTATTCTTCCATGATATAAGATGGTCACCATAGAAAGTAAAAAGTTAGAAGTAGAACGCCAATCAGTTTCAGATCCTGCCTAGTTAGCATCAGCCTAGATGAGGATGGCTGTAAAGAATAATTTCACAAGCCAGAGAGGTTTCAAATTCTCAAAATGTTGATGAACTGCATCAAGATGTTCATGCAAACAAGGTTGCATGCATGAATTGGACTAACAACATAACCACAAATGTCAACGTTAGGTCTTAGTGAGTTGGTGGTCAAATAATGAGACGGCCCCCAACAAGGACAGGTGATAACGCATACCTGGTTCCCTAGCAAACTCATTCAGACCTCTTGATGTAAGCTTGACATTGGATCCAATAGAGGTAAGAAGTAGGTTTTACACCCCTAAACATGCTTCAGTATTCTTGAAGTAAGTAAAGTGTACTTTCTCTGAGATATGGGGAAAATTCCCCTTTACGTGAGTGAGCCACCGTCAATTCCAAGGGAAAATACTTGAGGGGGGAAATTCCAAATCCTTTATAATATTAAAAGGTATTTGTAATTGGTAATCTTCCCTTCTCCCCCCCTTTTTTTTGG
>NW_021028356.1:72059-96869 GCF_004153795.1 Camellia sinensis | reverse complement strand
CACCATTGGAAAGAATACTTCCAGGACTTCAATTTGGACTCAAGAATGACCTACAAAGGAGTCCGAATGAAAGAGATATGCTCGTTTGAAGTCGGGCATGAAAACAGATTTTTGTGGTCGGCCACCAGTGGTGGCCTGCAAGCCAGGGGCGACTTTTTTCAGCCATCAGCGGTGACCGTCAGCCACCAATGGTGGCTGGTCAGCCACTGGTGTCAAAAGGCAGTTTTTCTACAGATATTTTTCCTCCAGCTGTTTCACACTGCTCCAGTTGTCCCATTTTGAGATATTTTTGACCTGAAGCCACATTTTTCTATATATAGAGGACCTTCTCTATTGTTTTCAAGGTTGGAAAAATTTTGGGACCCTCTCTCTCTATAATTCTCTCTCTCTCTCTAGATTTCTCTCTCTCTTGAACTTTTGTGCATACAAGTAGAGATATACTTCTAGTTTGCCTATCAACCCTTAACCAAAGTTGCTTATCTTGGGGTTGAGGTTACTTGAGACCCTCTTTGAGCTCTAGAAGGTGGTCTTGGCTTGATTTAGTGCCTCATTTGTGCCTAGAATTGTCCTTTGCTTCAAAAGGTATAACACTTGTCCTTTAAGCTAGTTTTGTACGCTTGTTTTGCCATCTTTTCAAACTGTTTTTGGGATGATTTTGAACTGTAAAAAACTTTTTTTTTGTGGCCTAAAAGTGTTGGTTTGAGGCCATTTTCAGTTAAGGGGTAGTTCACCCTTCTTGTCTCTTTATTTGTTAAGCTTTTGTAACCATTTTTCATCACTTTCAAACCAAATTTTTTGGGCCTTTTAACCACTGAATTTCAGAGGTTTTTAAGTGTCAAAAAATTATTATGAAGTCTAAAATTGAAGGGGTTAGCCTCCCTTCCTTGTGTCTTACTTGCATACCTAGTTAGCCTCATGTATTAGCTTATTGTTTTAGCTTTTTGTGGCTTAAGTCTAGCATGTTTTACACTATATTTAGGGCTATTTTGCCTCTGTTTTTGGTTTTTTGTTTCATTTTAGTCTTTTTTTTGTATAGTTATAGTGTTAATTCCTTCACTAGTTTAGTGTTTTAAGGCTTTAACCATCATTGGTGTGAGTCAGTTGCATGTTTTTAGTGCTTTTATCACTCATTTTTAGCACATACAATCTCTGTAACCTCCCTTATTTCTTCACTTTTTCATTTGTTTTGAGGGTTGTTTCAACCTTAAGGTTGTTTAAGCTTGAGGTTGAGGCTTATGCTTAATGGTTTAATCCTTATTTGAGGGTTCATTACCAACGGCATGAAGCTTCCCTCATGCCTTGAACTACCCCTTGGTTAACACTTTTTTCGCTTTAGAAGACACTCACCAATGGACAAATTAACTACAGAATGGTTTGATAACTAAAATAAGTAAACAAAATTGGCAAGTAAAAAGTGTGCAAGATAAGCATTCTTTGTGTTGCATTGCATGTGTTCAAATCAGACGTTAATTGGACCAAAAGGAAAATGGGACATTTCATACTCAAAGTGATGAAATATGTCATTTTCCTAGGTCATCATTGCCTTTGATCATGCATGATAGGGTGGTGGTCATTTTGGTCTTGTTTGTGCATTTATTGAACTTGTACAAACTTGGTCTCTTAGCCATCATGCATGGAAATTGCTTGATTGATGGTTTGAGGGCCAAGAGTTTCTCTCTTTTGAGGTTGTGTGATGATAAGGAGGGTAAACAATACAGACAACCTGTGAGAATACACTGTTTTGTTCTATTTTGCTCTCTATTGCAGCATGAGAGTGTGAACCAGCAGTGGCCGACAGCCACCACCAGTGGCCGATCGACCACCAATGGTAGTCAACCGGCCCCCATTGGTAGCCGACCGGCCCCCATTGGTAGCCGACCGGCCCCTTGTTCCCCTTGTCAGCCATCAGTGGTTTTTGCACAGTGTGTTCCTGAGGTGGAGCAGAGGTGTTCTGGAAGTTGGAAAAAATTTCAATGATCAAATATGTGCAAACAGAGGCTGCAGCAGCAAAGCAGTGGCTTTTTCGGGTGAAAGATCAAGCATGCATGCATTCCTCATTTCTCAGGATTAGCTAGTTAGTCTAATTAGCATTAGATCAAGCATGTGTTGTAATTAATTAGTTGTAGCTAATTAAGTGTTTTCAATAATTAGTTAGTTTAACTAGTTATTCGATTTTCGTTTGTAATAATTAGTTAGTTAGAATAGTTAATTAATTTGGTTTGTAATAATTAGTTAGCTTAATTAGCATAGCAAGTTGGTTAGCTTATTCATTCGGACCCTCCTTTGCGAGGGCGTAATGTTGTAATAAGTGTGAGTGAGTGTGTGTATGTCGTCAAACCCTACGTCTTTCTCCCCCTTTTATTTAATCACTTTTGATGGTTAGATTAGGGACATATTTTAATTAGCATATCACATGCTTGTATCCATTCATTTGTCTTGCATGCACTAAGGCTCGGCGCATCATTCAAACTGCATTGTCATTTCAATACTTCTTTGAATACGTGTTTAAATCGCATATTGTTCAAATCACTTCATATGCCATATTAGTAGCCAAGCCTATTAATTTCATTATTGCACGTGTTGCATTAGATATCTTGTATAGTTAGGATCATGTATCTTTTTAACTAGTTTCTGTTTTGACTTGGAGTACTCGGTGAGTTTTTATGCTTTAGCATACTCGTATGAGTGTGATTGCCATATTGCCATGATATGCTTGCCATGAGGCTATGTGCTTACTTGCTAAACTGCATGAATGTCTGTGGATAAAGGCTTGTTGTTTGTGCTTACTTGCTAAACTGCATGAATGCCTGTGGATGAAGGCTTGTTGTTTAAATTGGAACAATTCAAAAAATGTGCGTTTTAAGCCCACTTTGTTGAGTGGCAAATCATGTTTTAAACCCACTACGTTTCGTGGAAAAACTGCATCTTTTAAGCCCACTTAAGGTGGCAAATTCAAACCATTTTCGAAAATAAACATGACTTGAAATGTTCCAATTCTTGCGATGTAGTCTATACTTGATTGTGTGCATCACATAGTAAAGTTAGCTTAATAACTGGAACAAGAACACATAGTGTTTATAAAAATCATATCATGATTAGTAGAGGCCGATCTTTTGATCGGGCGAGCGGGGGTGCTCATTTCAGGACCTTCCCCTCTCGTACCTAAGTTCTCGAGCCGAGACAACTTTAGTGATGACGAACACGTGGCCTTTGGCACAAGTCAGGGTTTCCTAAATTTTTCTAAAATAAAATATTTACGTAGTGACTCTGTATCTGGCAAAGCACTCCAATTTTGGTATTATTTGATTTAAAATTGATTTTTCAAAAAGGTTTGTCGGATTTGGACTCTTTGGTGTTTAGCAATTTCACATTGCACTTATGAGACTAGATTCAGAACTGCGGGAGTCCGAACTGTGAGGCCTTCTTTTCAACCCTTTTTGAAAGGCGAGGCGCAGAAAAAGGCGAGTCCACAGTAACACTATCCCCTAAGTTAGCAGACTTAGCCCCAGCATTGGAGTTCATCTGTAGGTCTGCCAGTGCCATCCCTAATAGGTCTTCTTTATCGGCATCTGAGCTTATGTTTCTACCTTGCCCTATACCAACACTCAGGGTCAATCCACTCCTCCTTCTCCTTATTGTCTGACAACTGGTGATCAAAGAAGATCTCAAATCCCAGGTATCTCTTCTTTGATTCCCGGTTGATCCACGGCTTCAGGAACCTACAAAAAAGGAAGTCTTCTCCTTCATGGACAAAGCGTCAATTTAGGGTCCCCTTGATCAGCTTGTAAACCAACCCAAATTGCCTTCCAGCTCTCTTTGCTTTAATTCTCTCCTTCAATTCCTCCCCATTTCTCTTCTAATCCGTTGCATTTGGTTTGTATCCCAGCCTAAAAGCATGGGGGTTATGGCTTATTTCTATGGCAATAGTATGTCCTTGCATTTCACTTCTACCGAGTCCCAATCTGGGAAGGTGTCCTTGCTTATTCATCATATAGATGGATTGGGCGCTCACATAAGTCCCATGATCCTCTTCCATGATAGACTGCACCAACCGAGCCTCTGCCAAGGTGAACCCAGAGAGGAACACATCCTCTTCTCTGTGTAATATCTCTAACAAGGGTGTGGTGACTCCTGGGGAAGGATGGATCGAAGAACTGCCATAAACTGTCGCAATCCCCCCTTTAAAAGGATACTTCACCAGTTGGTGCACCGTTGAGGAAATTGCCTTCATTTAATGCAGCCAAGGTCTACCCAAGAGTAGATTGAAGGTTGTCGGTACATCCATCGCATGGAATTTAACCCCATGCTTAGATGG
Source organism: Camellia sinensis (assembly GCF_004153795.1). Classification (NCBI taxonomy): domain Eukaryota; kingdom Viridiplantae; phylum Streptophyta; class Magnoliopsida; order Ericales; family Theaceae; genus Camellia; species Camellia sinensis. The sequence continues at coordinate 92,554 of NW_021028356.1, read as the reverse complement.
GCTAAACAATATTTGGCTCTTAACAGTCCCCATGACATCACGGCTGGTATTGTCATAAGCTTGAACGGCTTGCGTTGTAGGCGTGAAATCAGCTGGCTTCAAACCTATGGCATAAACGGTCCTCGCTAGGCATACGTCAATTACCGAGCCGGCATCCACCAACACTACTGGGATCCATTTTTTTCGGCTTTCCAACGTTAAATACAAGTGTCTGTTATGGCTAGCGCCCTTAGGCAGCAGCTCTTTGTCCACGAAGGACAACAATGGAGTAATATCCCCAGATGTTACCAAAGATACCAATTGGTCGGTCGTAGTGTCTATGGGCAGCTTAGTCTTGTTCAGTGCCTTCAGCAACGCTTGCCTGTGTTCGCGGGAAGCCATCAGCAGCCCCCAAATCGATATATCTACCTGGATCTTCTTAAGTTGCCCTAATACAAAGTCTTCCTTTATCTCCTTCTCTTTCAACTTCTCAGCATCCTTCCCAAAAGGTTCTACTTGATCTAGGGATGGGGGTTTGAAATAACGACCACTTCTGGTTATGTGGTTAATCTCATCTGTGTACCACATGTTGTCAGGGGTACCGGCTTTCCACCCTTCATCAGTGTATATGAGGCTTAGATCTCTGTCCTCCCACCATTCCCTTGCAGTCATTGCTGGGCCATTATTAGGCTCTACTCGGATCATGTTTACGTTGTGCCCTCTGTCAACTCACTACTCCTCCTCTGCGTCTGATTCAATCTCTATCTCCTAATATTGTCTGAGTTTCCTTGGCATCTTTTCCCTGTCATCAAATTCCCATCTAGGCCTTTCTGTAGTTTGGACATCATCCACCCTTGACTCAACATCTTCTTTTCTCCCTTTCTCCTACTCCCAGGAAATTTTCCTCTGTATTTCCTCTACCCTCTCTCGTTGGAACTACTCTAACGCTTACTTCTTTTTAGCCATAGGCATGGCCTCAACCTTGCTATTCTCACCAATTTCCTTTTCTTTTGTATTCTTCTTCGTCTTCTCCTCTATATTGGATTCTTCTTCACTACTCAACCAACCATGGTTGGACTCAGGCTGGCTTAGGTCCCACCACCCAATCTGAACACTGTCTACATCCTCTTCCTCAAAGAAGTAGAGATTCACCAGGTCTTCTTCTAATTTTGCCAAGTCATCAAAACCTTGTTCAAGCCAATCATTTAGACTTTGCCTAGGCCTATTATCTTCAATAGCATTAATGCTGAGTGAATTCGGTCGTATGATTGCGGGCCTTGGTTGATCAAAAGCCACAATATACAGCTGGGGTCATACTCTTCCACAGGTGAAGCCCCATTCTCCATCACTAGGGTGTTAGACATCTCTTTCTCTGGTAAATTCCTCTTCTCTTCCACTTCCGCCACCACAGGCCTTGATTGGGTTTTGGGTGTTGTATCCATCATGCACAAATCCGTGCTTTCAAGAATAACCACTTCAGGCTTAGGCAGATGGGATAGGGTGATATATACGTTGGAGTTGAAGGTGGGCGGTAGTGTATGGATAAGGTTAATATTTCTGGGTAGAGGGACTCAGTTGTGGGCTGGGAGTGGGTTGGTGGTCACATTTGGTTTTGAGGGTAGAGCTGAGGATGGGAGCTATGACTTTGTCGTCGATGAGATCCTGGATCTCATAACGAAGTCGATAGTAGCTATTAGTGAGGTGACTATGCTGTTGGTGGAAAACGCAGTATTGGGTGGGATTATACTTAGCTAGGAATGGGTCAGGGAGAGGGCAAGGATTAAGGGGATTAAGGTGCCCTTTTTCCACTAACAGTTTGAGAGCATAGGCTGGGCTCATGTGAAGGAGGTAAAGGTTCTATATTGGTTTCGAGTTGTGAGGTTACACTGGTGAAAGAATCAGCTATGGTGGACGTTGTGGTGATGGTACTGATCTCAGCAAGCCTAGGAATAGTGCTATTACTAGCATTGGTACTCTTGGTAAATGACCTTTTTGTTGGCTCACTTGTTCTCTGAATGATGCCTTTCTTAAACGCGCTTTCAATTTGAATCCCTAACTCATGCAAAGCAGCAAAGGTAGATAGTGAAGCAACTATCATACGTTGTAACATGTCTAGTTCGAGATTCTAAACTACCAACCGGACTTGTTCTCTTTCTAAGGGCCTGTTTGTCATTATGGCTGCCTTTGCCCTCTGCCTTGCAACAAAGTCAATGAAGGGTTCCTTGGGATTTTGAGTGGTGGCTTCCAGCTCACTGATTGTCACTTCTATCTGAGTATTGTAGGAATATTGATTACCAAATCCTTCAGATAGTTCTTCCCAGTTCCGCTTAGTCGAGTCCTCTAGTTTGGCATACTAGATAGCTACCACGTCTAATAAAGTTCTACCAAATAATGACAGTTTCTAAGCCTAACTCAGGCCCATTGGTTTCAAAACATCCGAGAAGAGACGAACGTGAACAATAGGATCTTCACTATCATCAAATCTATCAATGTGAGGCATCTTCAACTTTTTCAACAATCTCACAGAGGCCTCAGTATAAGCATCTTCAATATCTGGGATAAAATTGAAGCCTTGAGATTTCTTGAGCTCCTTTTCTAGCCTGGCGATTTTTATCATAGCCAAATCGATGTAGTTGATGTCGAAAGGAAGAAGTCTCTCGTGGGGCTATGCTAGAGGCCTGAAAGCTTGAACCTGTACTAATGTGCTAACATCTTTTGGGGATCTGGGACTTGAAGGTTTTCAACTGGCGGAGGTGGATCAGGGTTTGACTGGGCAGCTGGGACTGGATGTACAGTAGATGTCGATGCCCCAGATCGGAGTCGCATTTCAGTAATAGTCTCATCCTAAGCGGTGATTCTTTGATTCAGTGTATCCACGGTTCTTTGAAAAGTTGCCATCATAGCAACAATCTCTTCTGCACTTTATGTCATTACGGGTCTGGGACAATTAGCTATTGGTGAGCTGAGTAGGTAAGAACAAACAAGTGACTGTTGAATGATCTGTGTTGGCGATAACTGTCTGGTTCTTCTCCTCCGAACAACTTGTGGGAGAGAGACTAACGCTAGTTGACCATCGACTAGATCTTGGATTTTGCAAAGCCTACGAGAACGAGTCCACAAAACTTGGGGGATATCAAGTCTCTTTAAAGCTATGATTGCAAGACTACCTAGCAAAAGAAATTTAAAAAAGAAAGAAAAAAAACAATGATCAAAAAACGGACAACACTTCAGCCCAATTTGCAACAAGTATGATCACAGCTGAAGGACTGTATTTCCCACTGAATTTTTCCCCCACAAATTGATATCAACTGTACCACTGATACGAAGCATTCATGTACAGTTTCACTGTAAAGCACATACCAGGTAAAAAGAGCCAAACCACCCCTATGAGAGGGTAGGGTTACCCTATCCTATAGTTGACATGATCTAGGGTTTTACTACTTCAAGCAAGCAGTTTCACAAAATCCTACATTTGGGTGAGCATCATGTCTTAAGTTGGAATAGTCACTATGGTCTTACTATATGCACTAGGCCGAATGATCAAAAACGGGTACCTCGACAAAATTACCTAATATACCTCTCACACTTAACACCGAGAAGTAAAAAGAGGATTAAGCAGTACGATGGTAATCCAGATCCGATGGTTATGTTTCCAACATGGCAAAGCCCATGACCAACCAGCCTTTTGGCAAGCTTTTTAGGCAAGTCGTCTAGGAATAGCAGATGGAAGACACAGTGACTTAAGAGCACCAATGCAAATGCAATGCAAAGAACATATAAGTGTAGATAAAATGTCACATCATAAAGTTCGAGTCAAGTTCTCTAAATCCCCAATAGAGTCACCAAAAATTGTAGCTTGCTTTTTGTGCTCCTCGGAGGGGTTTAGTCTCCTCGGATATGATAACCCTACAGTTCAAACTCCCGTGGTTCTGAATCTAGTTTCACAAGTGCAATGTGAAATAGATTTAAACAAATGAGAGTCCAAATCTAGAAAATCTTTAGAAAATCCATTTATCATCATAGATGCCAAAAATGGACTGTATTGCCAAATTTCATAGTCGCCACCTAAATATTTTTGAAAAATTTAGGAAACCCATGACTCGTACCAAAGGCCACTTTTCCGATATCACCACAGTGTCTCGACTCAGGAACTTAGGTATGAAAGGGGAAAGTCATTAATTGAGCACCCCGCTCACCCGATCAAAGATCGGCCTCTACTAATCATGATATGATTTTTATGTACATTATATGCTCTTGTTCTAATTATTAATGCTAACTTACTATGTGAGGCACACAAGTATAGACTATTTCATCCACTTTGCAATGCTTTGATTTTATGCTTGTTTGCAAAGGATTTTGAATGTGTGCTACTTGAAAAGGCAAGCTCATATATGCATTATTCAAATCATTCCAATTTAAGCGAATTAGCCTTCATCCACCGGCATTCAAGAGGTATATCAAATAAGCACTTAGCCTCATGGTAGTATGCTTGATATGAAAACACAAACATACATGCAATATTCTAAAGCAAGAAATGCTCACCTAGTTCTCCAAGGCAAGCCAAAATAGAAGATAATAGTTAGAAAAATGCATGATCTAATAGGCAAGAGACTAATGCAATACACATAAAATGCGACTACGAGGTTCGGTTTATTAATCATGACATATGGCTCAACTCAAAGCATGCGATAGCGCACGTATTCAAGTAAGTAATAAATGACAACAATGTTAGAGTGATAAACCGAACCCAATGTATGCAAAAATAGATACAAGGCATGGTAATGATATGAAACCAAAACATGAATGCAACCATCATAAACAAGTAAATAAAAGGGAGAAAGAAATGGGGGTTGGAAGACATACACAATATTACAAGTTTGCCCCCATACAAAAGGGTCCAAATGAATATCTTACTTTACTAAATATTACAACACTGAAATAAATGAATAAGATAAATTAACTAATTATTACAAATTCAAATGAATCTAATTAATTAATTACAATGTACTAAAATTAAAGCACTAAATTAATGGAACGGGAGATGAGGAGCTGCACGCACACAAATAAGAACATCCTCCTAGAAACCTCTCTGTTTGCTGCCAGTTTCTGTTCTATTTTGCAGTTAGAAAATTATTCTATTTTTTGCCTTAGCTTCTGCTCTATTCTACCATCAAAATGATATTGCATGCATAAACAATGGTGGCTGGCCTGCCTTAAGAAGTGGTTGGCCAGACAGAAAGGTGGCCAACCAACTACTATTTTTGGGTATTGCCATGCTGCCACAAAATTGAAACAGAGCAAAAACCCATAGGATGTTTATCTTTTTTGCTTCTCCTTATGATAAAACTGATCAAAAGAGGAATAGGCTCGATTCAGAAACCATCTGTAGACACCCCATTTTTTATCGTCCTTAAGACTTGGACACCTCATGTTGATCACTCGATGATGAAAAGTTACGTTGTATAACCGTTCAATTTCTTCAGCAAGAAGCTTCGCTTTTGAGTTTCAGAGCCTAAAACCTTGCACCCCCTTGGGACCAAAACCTAAATTTTTTCCAGCTTAACCACTCAAAGGCCTGCTGGCCAACAGGTGGCTGGCAAGCCAATTTTTAGTTGTCAGTTGTCCCCCTATATAGCCGGCCGGCAATGTTTTCCAACAGATAGATATTTGCTACCAGTTATCTCTCCCCATGTCCATACCTTGCACCAGCTAGCTCCATACAGATATTTTCGACTGAGGAACCTATTTTTCTATAAATACTTGACCATCCCTCATGGTTTTAGGTTAGAAAAATTCTTCAAGTGCTTAAACCTTGCTAAACACTCTCCATTTCTATCTTGTAATATATATACACTATACATACACTTCCTAAACCAATATTTTGAGACTCATTGCTAAGATTATTAAGCTAAAATTTCAACCATTGAGAGTGAGCACCTTGTGGTTTGTGAACAAAAGAGTGTCTTCTCTTCAAAGGTATAACTCCTGCCATCTTTTGCCTACTCTTCACTCCTCTTTTTCTTGGTATTTATACTCTGTTTTGGACTACTTTTGTGGGCTGAAACTTGTGATTTAAAAGCTACTTAAAGTAAAGGGGTTAAATCACCCCTTCTTAAACATTATTACATAGCTTTTATCCTTGTGCTTCCCACTTGTTTCTCAACTTTTAGCTACTAATTTTTAGAGTTTTCAGAGGCTAAAACATGTGGTTTTAAGGTCCAAAAAGTGGAGGGGTTAGCCACCCCTCCTTGGGCTTGCTTACTAGTTTTGTTCTATTCTATTTTGCTTACTTTTTTAGCTTTTTTCAAAGTAATTTCAGCACTGTTTTAGCTATTTTTGGGGTTGTTTTAATTGTTTGCTTAGTTTATACTTTGAATATCATGCTTGTATTGTTGTAAGTCGTCATAGATTTGGTGGTTTTAGGCTTTAGACACCAATCTATTTGAGTTAATAGCTTTTTATTCTATAGTTTTCATATATATATACTTACACTTGTAATAAGCATCTCTCCAACCTCCCTCCTTTCTTGGTTTTCTTTGTTTAAGAGTTGTTTCAAACAATGAATCATTGTTTAAGGCATGAGAAAAAGACCTTCCATGCTTAATGGTTTAATCTCTTCGGAGGTTCATTACCAAGGCATTACATCTCTCTCATGCTAAGGACAACTTCTTGTTTGACACTCTCTTTATTAGTGGACGTAACCATCACTTTTGGACAAAAATGAATAAAGAATGGAATGGTAATGGGAAGGGCTAATAAAATGGAACTAAAAGTGGTGAAAGATGTAATCAAATCAAATCGGGTTCAATCTTACGTTATATTGAACCTATTGCGTCATGACTCATTGCGTACTTGTAGACACCCCATTTTTTACCGTCCCCAAGACTTGGACGTCATCGCTTGAGTACTCGATGATTGTGACTATTTGTGCTCATTTCGGTGCCCGAAGTCCTCGGCGGCATGCCCTGTCTTTGAGCCTTCAAACCCCATCCATTCTGTGCCTTATTTTGGACCAAAACCTTTAAGCTTGCAACCCCTGGTGGCTTCGGGCCACCAATTGAGGCTGTCGGCCACCCAAGTGGCCTACCGGCCATATTTGTGGCCTGCCGGCCACTAGTGTCTTTTTTCAGATATTTTGTTGACAACTGTTCCAGCTGTTGGCACAATAGGCTTTATCTCCATACATATGTAGAGAGGGATTTCTCTTAGCCAAATGCATGTTTTTCTATATATATGGGGTCTCCTTTCCCATTTTTAAAGGTTAGAAAGTTTGGAACAAAAAATCTCTCTCTCTCTCTCTCTTGCAAATTTGTGCATACTTGGCTACTTACACTACTCTTTTGTATACATCTCCTTAACCAAAGTTGATCATCTTTGAGCTGAGGTCCCTTGAAGCCTCCTTAGAGCTCTTGAAGGTGGTTTTGGCTTGAATTAGTGCCTAGAATTGTTCTTTGCTTCAAGAGGTATAATACTTGTCTTTTAAACTTGTTTTGCATACTTGTTTTTCTATCTCTTCCTACTGTTTTTGGGCTGTTTTGGGGCCATAAAAAACTTTGTTTTTGTGGGCTAAAATTGGTGTTTTAGGCCATTTAAGGTTAGGGGGTATCTCACCCTTCTTTATTCCTTACTTGTGAGGCTTTTCCACATTTGCTTCCCACCTTCAAACTATCTTTTTTTGGGCTTTTGAGTACTAAATTTCATAGTATTTTCAGTGGTAAAAATCATATTTTGAAGTCTAAAATTGGAGGGGTTAACCTCCCCTCCTTGTGTCTTGTTTGCTAGTCTAGTTAACTCTATGTGTTAGCTTATTTTTCTAGCCTTTTGTAGCTTAATTCCAGCATGTTTAAGGCTCTATTTTAGACTGTTTTAACTCTATTTTTGGCTAGTTGTTACATTTGAGTCTTGTTTTGCATGCCTCTAGTGTAATAGTCCTCACAAGCTTGGTGTTTTAGGCCTTTAGGCACCACTTGTTTGAGTTGATTGCATGTTTTAGTGCTTTTCTCACTTTATTTTCAGCACTTATAATCTTTGCAATCTCCCTCATTTCTTCATTCTTTATTTGCTTTGAGGGTTTTTTCAACCTTAGGATAGTTTAAGCTTGAGATTGAGGTTCATTGCCTAATGGTTTAATCCTCTTTTGGGGGTTCATTATCAACGGCATGACATTTCTCTCTTGCCTTAAACTACCCCTTGTTTGACACTTCCTTCCCTTTAGAAGACTTTTCACCAATGGACTTAATTGGTTAAAGAATGGGTTGGTAAGCTAAAATAGGTAAACAAAATGAAAATAGAAGTGTGCAAGATAAGAAATTGGTTGTGTTTTGATGTGCTCAATTGAACATTAATAGAACACAAGGAAAATTGGGGCATTTCATACTCAAAGTGATGAAATGTAGCAAGTTTCCAAGGTCTCCATTACCCTCGATCATGCATGATAGGGTGATGGCTCTTTAGTCTTGTTTGTGCATTTATTAAACTTATACACCTTGGTTCTTTGGCCATCATGCAATGAAATTGCTTGATTGATGGTTTTGGAACCAAGTGTATCACTCCTTTGAGCATGTTTTGATGATAAGGAGGGATACACAGTACAAACAACCTGTGAGAATACCCCCTCTTTGCCCTGTTTGCTCTCTGTTGCAACAAAAAATGGTGTGTCATCAGTGGCCTGCCGGCCACCAATGTTGGACAGCAACCCCTCAATGGTGGCCGGCCGGCCACCACTACTGGCCTACCGGCCATTAGTGAATTTTGGGCAGTGTGCTTGTGAAACATGGCAAAGTTGATCTGGAGAAGGAAAATCAATGCAAGGGTTGTGCAATAGAGGCTTTCGAGGGCAGATAGTGGATGCTCTTTGGGTGAAAACCGAGCATGCATGGGCCTCTCTCCCTTCCCGGGACTAGTTAGCTAGTTAATTAGTTTAATTAGCAATTAATTATTTATTTGTTGTAAATTAATTAGTTGTAACTAATTAGTTTGTGTTGTAATATTTAATTAGCTTAATTAGTTGTAGTTGATTAGTTTGTATTGTAATATTTAATTAGCTTAGCCTAGTTAAATTCTTATTTAATTAGCTTAGATAGTTAATTAATTATCTATTCAAGTTTTGTAATAATTAGTTTTAAGTAGTTTTGGCTTAGCTAGTTTGTTCATTCGGACTCTCCTTCGTGAGAGCGTGATGTAATAATGTGTATGTCTTCCAACCCCACATCTTTCTCCCTTTTATTTACCCACTTTTGATGGTTAGATTATGGACATGTTTCAATTAGCATACCTTATGCTTGCATCCATTCATCTTGTATTGCATGCACCGAGGCTCAGCGTATCATTCAAACTGCATTGTCATTTCAATATTTCGATGAATACGTGCTTAAACCGCATGTTATCAAAATCAATTCATATACCACATTAGTAGCCAAGCCTAGCAATTGCATATCACATGTGTTGCATTAGACATTTGGCATAGTTAGGAATCATGCATTTTTTTCTTACTATTTTGTTTATGTTGGCTTAGAGTACTAGGTGAGTTTTTAGTGCTTCAGCATACTTGCATGAGGGTGAGTGATTGCCATGACTAGCATGCTTGCCGTGATGCTAAATGCTTACGTGTTAAACTGTTTGAATGCCTGTGGATAAAGGTTTGTTGCTTGAATTGGAACGATTTGATGAATGTACGTTTTAAGCCCACTTTGTTAAGTGGCAAATTCACAAACTTTAAGCCCACTTGAGGTGGAAAAATCAAACCCTTTTCGTAAAAACGAACATGAAATTGAATTGTTCCAATTTGAGCAAACTAGTCTATATTTACTTGTATGCATCACGTAGTAATGCTAGCTTAATAAACCAGAACAAGAGAATATAATGTACATAAAAATCATATCATGATTAGTAGAGGCCGATCTTTGATCGGGCGAATGGGGGTGCTCAATTCTTGACCTTCCCCTCTCGTACCTAAGTTCTCGAGTCGAGGCAACTTTGGTGATGATGGACACGTGGCCTTTGGCATGAGTCATGGGTTTCCTAAATTTTTCCAAAATAAAATATTTAGGTGGCGACTTTGCATCTGGCAAAGCAGTCAATTTTGGCATTTTTTTTGATTCAAAATCAATTTTCCAAAACGATTTGTCGGATTTGAACTCTTTGGTGTTTATCAATTTCACATTGCACTTGTGAGATTAGATTCAGAACCACAGGAGTCCGAACTATAGGGCTTCTTTTGAGATTCCAAAAGGAGGCGCGAAAAGGTCAAGCTACAGTACTCTTTAGTGACGTTTAATGGTTCAAGAAGCAATGTCCACCCCTTTCCTTAAGATAACTCCATGATAAGAAGTGGTGTTGTTGGTCTTTTACTTCATTTCATTGATCTTTTTGTCTTATTGGTTCATAGATCATCACGCAACAACTTTGCGACAATTGATGATTTGTGGACCGATTCTACTCCTCCCTTGATCAGTTTCATGATAAGGAGAGGCAGAGAGGATAAACATCCCCTGAAAATACTCTATTTTTGCTTTGTTCTAATTATGTGGCAGCAGGGCAATACTACAAAATAGTGGCCAATCGGCCACCCTTCCATTCGGCTGACCACTTTTCAAGGCTGGCTGGCCACCACTATTTTGTGCAAGCAGTGTCATTTTCATGACAAAACAGAGCAGAAGCTAAGGGCACACTTGGTGTTTGTAATATTTAGCTAAATTAGGACATTTATGCGGACCCTCTTGCATGAGGGCACACTTGTAACATTGTGTATGTCTTTCAACCCCTATTCTTTCTCCCTTTTATTTACTTGCTTACAATGGTGCATGTAGTATCATATTTTAGTTTCAAATCATTGACATGCTTAATATCCATTTTTTGCATGCATTGGGTTTGGTTCATCATTCTAACATTGTTGTCATTTCCTACTTACTTGAGTGCGTGTGTTGTCGCGTACTTTGAGTTAATCCAGATGAGATGTTAAGATAAATTGAACCTAGTAGTTACATTTTGTATGTGTTGCATTAGTCACTTGCATATTAGAGCATGCATTTTTCTAATTATTTTCTTCTCTTTGGCTTGCCTTGGTTGAGTACTAGGTGAGTATTTCTTGCTTTAGCATATTGCATGTGTGTTGGTGTTGCCATATCAAGCATGATTACCATGAGGCTAAGTACTTAGTTGATATACCTCTTGAATGCTGATGGATGAAAGCTTTTTTTGCTTAAGTTGGGATGATTTGATTAATGTGACTTATTTTTCAAGTAACACATATTCACAACTCTTTTCAAAAAACAAACATGAAATCAAAATGTTCCAAAGTGGGTGACTTAGTCTATACTTGTTTGCTTCACATAGTAAAGATAGCATAATAATTGGAACAAGAGCAATATACTGTACATAAGAATCAACATCATATTGGGTGAGTGGGGTGCTCAATTCATAACCTTCCCTCTCATACCTAAGTTCCTGAGCCGAGACACTTTGGTTATGACAGACAAGTGGCCTTTGGCGCGAGTCACGGGTTTCCTAAATCTTCCAAAAATATTTAGGTGGTGACTCTGAAATCTGGCAATGCGGTCCATTTTTGGCATTTTTGATTGAAAATCGATTTTCCAAAGATTGTTAGATTTGGACTCTTTTGTGTTTTCATAGTTTCACATTGCACTTGTGAAATCAGATTCAAAGCCATGGGAGTCCGAACTGTAGGGCTATTGTATCCAAGGAGACTAAACCCCTCCGAGGAGCACGAAAAGCAAGCTACGCCATCAATTGTCACAAAGTTGTTGCATGGTGATCTATGAACCAATAGGACAAAAGATCAATAAACAGAAATAAACGACCAACAACACCTCCTCTATATTATGGAGTTACCTCAAAGGAAATGGTAGACATTACTTCTTGAACCATTAACATCACTAAAGAGTATGTAATGATTCAAGACGCGAGAGGCTCAACATAATGTCCGATTAAACCCAACTCAATTCAATTCTATTACTCTTTTTACCTCTTTTATTCCAATTTTAACCTCTTTTACATTACCTTGCCATTATTTATTCATTTTTGTCCAAAAGCGATAACTACATCCACTAAATGCAAAAAAGTGATAAAGAGAAGTGTCAAACAAGAAGTTATGCTTAACATGAGAGAGATATAATGCATTAGTAATGAAACTCTAAAGAGATTAAATCATTAAGCATGGAAAGTCACTTTCTCATGCCTTGAGTGACAAACTAGTGTTGAGGACAACTCTTTATCTATCAAAGAAAGCAAAGAAAAGGGGGAGGTTGCAGAGATGATTCGACAAAGGTGATGATGACAAATATGAATATTTATATGAAAATTATGTAAAAAAAAAAAAAAAAAAAAAAAAAAAAAAAAAAAAAAAAAAAAAAAAAGCTATCAACTCAAATAGATTGGTGTCTATGGCCTAAACCACCGAATCTATGAGGACTTACAACAATACAAGCATGGTATTCAAAGTATAAACTAAATAATCAATTAAAACAGCCCCAAAACTAATAAAAACAATGCTAAAATCAGTTTGGAAAGCTAAAAAAAAGTAAGCAAAGATGAAAAAGAATAAAGAAAGTAAGCAAGCCTAAGGAAGGGTGGCTAACCGCTCCACTTTTTAGACCCTTAAATCTCATATTTTAGCCACTGAAAACTCTGAAAATCACTAGCTAAAAGCAAAGAAACAAGTGGGGGAAAACAAGGATATAAGCTATGAAATAAGATTCAAGGAAGGGTGGTTAACCCCTCCACCTTTGGTAGCTTTTAAATCACAAGTTTCAATCCTCAAAACCAGTCCAAAACAGTGTATAAAAGAGAAGGAAAAAATAGTACAAACAAGAGAAAAGATGGCAAAAGTTATACCTCTTGAAGAGAGGATATTCTTTGGTTCACAAATCACGAAGTGATCACCCTCAAGAGCTAAAATTTTAGCTCAATAATCTCAGCAAAAAGCCTCAAAATTTTGGTTTAGGAAGTGTATGTATAGTGTATGTATATTGCAAGATAGAGAAGGAGAGTGTTTGACAAGTTTTTGGCTCTTGGCAAATTTTTCTAACCTAAAACCATGAAGGATGGTCATCTATTTATAGAAAAGCAGGTTCCTCTATCAAAAATATCTGTATTAAGCCAGCTAGTGCAAGGCATGCACATAGGGGGAGAGCTGGTAGCAAAATATCTATTGGCCATTGAACATGGCCTGTCGTCCACTTTTTGGCTAGTGGGCCTCTAAGTGGTCGGGCTAGAAAAAAATTAGGTTTTGGTCCAAAAATGGTGCAAGGTTTGGGCTCTGAAGCTGGAAAATCGAAGCCTTTTGCTGAAGAAATTAAACGATTATACAGCATAACAATTCATCATTGAGTGTTCACCATGAGGCGCACAAGTCTTAAGGGCTGTCAAAAATGGAGTGTTTACAGAGAGAAACAAAGATGAATCTTCTAGCCATTGGAGCAAATCATGGAGAATATCTTCTAGCTGTATTGATCAAAGCATGGGTTTATAGAGACTGTAATCAGGTCTTTAGGAGAAGAACTTCATTAAATGCACAAACCTTTCATTAAATGCTCAACCTCATAAGTCAACTATTGGTAGAAGATATAATGTCGGAAAATCGACTCAAGGATCAGAAATGATGACTTATTCTACACATAGATCAGAAAAAGCGGCTAAGAAATGAGATGTGTTAGTCTAGATCTGATTGGGCGGCTAGGTTTTTTTAAACCCCGATTTACAGGTGTCAACCCCTGCAGATTGGGTGTCAACCCTTTGTTCTTTTTTCTTCTCTAAGTTTATTTCCAGGTGTTCCTGGTGTCGACCCTCTCATAACTAGGTGTCGACCCTTTTGTTTGCTGGAAGTCTAAACTTTGTTTGCTGAGTTTTAGTGTCAACCCTTGTCATTCTTGGTGTCAACCCTTACTGCTGGATTATGTTTTGAAATCTAGTGTCAACTCTTGTCACCCTTGCTACTGGATTGTGTTCTGAAATTTAGTGTCGGCCCTTACTGTCTTGGTGTCAACCCTTGCAGCTAGAACAAGCATTGTGAACTTCAATCTCGCGTCGACCCTTGGACCTGTTTTAAGCATAAATAGCGTTTTGCATACATGTGCTAATTTCATGTTTTGAGGGGCTAAAAACCATTGGAAAAACAATACTATAGAAGCATATATCTTTTAGAAATATTGAAGCACAATTGTATAATATTATTTTGAAAACTTTAAATAATAAAATGAGTTCAAAATATTTGTCGCTAATTAAAATCAATAAGAATTTAAATTCGAATAACCTTGGGGCTAACAATTCCCCCCATTTTTTATGATGACAAATATATTAAAAGTTTTCAAAGTATAAGTTTCAAAACAAAAGTATTAAGAAGTGTTTTTCAAGGAGTGTATTAAAATAAAGGATTTTGAAATCAAGATTAAAAATTCCCCCTATAAAAAGGGCTTCATGGCCAAATCATTTTCAAGTCAAAACGCAATATGGATGCACAAGAATGTTGCATAAGTAGATCAAGCTTAATTATAGCAATACTCTTCCTGTCAATGTGCATTGGATCATTAGCAAATTTGAACTATTATTGCTTTAATTTCATTGAATGAAATCACAAGCTATTATGCCAATCAGAAACACAATCAACAGTAAAGCATGATTTAAACAGTATGTTGTGTTGCTATTAGTGTAAAGTGAACATTCAACATTTAACAACTAAATCAAACTAGCATTACATCAGCATGCAGTAGATCATTCACAGCAAAATAATTACATCCAACATCAACTAATAGTTCATTTACAGCAAAACAATGTGGCAATACTATTCTTCTCCCCTTTTTGTGACAAACTAACAACAATATCTAAAATTTCTAAAGTTTTCTCAGATTTTCAAAAACTATCAGTTAAAAAAGAGACAAGTTTTGACATTATTCTTTTCCCCCTTTGTCGTCAGCAAAAAGAAAGGGCAGAGCTTAGCGAAACTGTAGAGGATTGTGGGACCAATGGGGTGCTACTTTGCGCCAATCTTGTACGAACCAAAGCATGAACTTGCGTATTTGTTCACTGAGGTCATCATCCCAACACTGCTAAAATATCTAGCGAAATTCTTCATTGGAGTCTTTCAGCCCATACACTGCGATCACCATGCTTTCCACACTTGTTTTGGCAGCTTCAACAGCCTGGTCTTGCTGGATCTTAATTTGATCAATATCATGATGTATCTCTGCTTGCTGAGAAAGAAGTTATTGGACCATGGGGGCCAACTGATCCATCTTTTGTTCCAAGGCAGAGGAGGATGAAGCAAGTGCAGAGTGAGATGAGGATGAGACGCCAGAGGCAAGAGTGGATTGGGGATTGAGATTGAGGTTGTTAAGCCTCGAATTGAGTTCAGCAATCCCAACCAATAAATGACCCTGAACTAAGGAGTCAATATGATCTATTTTGAGAGAAAAAAAAAGGAGAGGTCAGATGGAGGTGGTGGAGTAGAAGGACCAGGAGTGGAGAATTGAAGGGAGGAAGGACTAGGAAGGGTAAAGCCAAGAGTAGAAGGAGCAGGGAAAGAAACAGGTTTTTTTGTCTTGGTCCAGACATTATTAATTAAAGAATACCCCATGTGGCTCAGTGTTTCAGACCTATAACAAGAAGGGTCTTGTGAAACCCCTAACTTTAGTAAACCCTATTAGGTCCCTAAATTTTGAGTTATTATAATAAAGCCCTTAGTTCGTCGATTATTTGCAAATTAAACGCTAGAACCGAAAACGAATCACGGACGGACCCATACAAACCCTAATCGACCCTGGAAGCTTACAATTCATTTCTAACACTCTAATATTAATTATTAAACTCTTAAATTTTAGATTAATCTCTTTAACCTTAACTTCCAGTTTTCACAATCTTCGTTCGATTATTCACCTTTAAATTCAAAGCAAGATATAACAAACCGAATTATTTTTCCTAACACTAATTTATTAACCCTACACTTGAAATAGTTATTTTAATTGAACCTAAGCCCTCATATTTTTCTTGAATCAGATTTTGACCCCAAACAAATATCATTACACACATATACATATATATATATACTTGTACCTTTCTTAAATAAATAATTTTGTACACAAAATATCTTCATATATATATATATAATCAACAAAAATCCCCCTAAATTCCTTGCACATGGCTAGCAACTCTAGGGGGAAAATTGTACACTTTTTCAAACAAAATCCATGAATTCATGGAAAGAGTATTCAAGTACCCCCAAATCATGGAACCATGCATCCACCCTAAATTCAATCCTAACCAAATCCTAACTAAATCATGATTAATTGTATAATTAAGGCCTATAATCATCCACTCTTTTATTAGGTTCCAAGTAAATCCAAAATATCCAATTCATTTCCAACCAATGGACAAAATGGACCTTTGGCACCAATTTTTCCTATGAAAGAAACCTCTCCTTTAGCATTTTGCACACAAGAACTCTTATACAAACACTTCATTCAGTTGAGAGGGAGAGAGGGCAAGAGAGTGAGCTTTGGCAGTAGAAGAAAGAAGAAAAAAGAAGAAATTGTGTATGCACTTCACCCAAGTAAGCCACAACACAACTCTCTCTTATTTTTCCTTCCAAATACATGCTCTTAGAAGTTTTAAACATTCATTTTAGATGTGTTTTGATGGTATTCTTGTGTTAAAAATAAAAGGAGTTGAGCCTTGATTCTACCCATCTTGTATTTCTTTTAATCGATAGAAGACTACCTTTTTCCATATCAATCTCTCAAAATTTCCAAAGGCACACCTTCACCTTAAATTTTTTATTTTAAAACATATTATTTAGCATGTTCTCATCACAAGAGAATGGAAAATTTCCCCTAGTTGACCTCTTTTCTCACCAACTTTCTTATTTCAAGAACTGTGCCAAAAAAATTTGTTTACAACCAACTTTCAAAAATTCTAAAAAAATGTAGAAAACTCTTCTAGACCTCAATTTTATGTAAAAATCTTACTTAAGGAGTTAGCTTTCTATGAAAATTAGTTTCATTGACAAAGAGTGAGCGGTTTGTGAGAACATCCAATATTTGTAACGGTCAACGAATCTGGATAGAGCTGGAGTATTTCTAAAATAACTAAAACTCTAGAAAAGCTATTCCATTTCTGAATTTTTTTTTTTTTTTGAAAACTAGATAAAATTCCCTACGAACCATAGGAAGGCCGTGCTTGGGAAAAATCTAAAATGGTCCTTTTAATTTCAATCTTTAAGTGGTTCGAAATCTAGAAATTCTATTTCGCCTTAGTGATATAGCAGATGAGAGTTGTAGATTTTATCAAAGTGAGATCAGAGTTTTTTTTGGAGACCCATGGAGCAACTTCAGATTTATGGTGATGGAGTTAATTGATTTGAGGTAATTCGGGTGGTATACAATATGCCTCCTTTAAATCTCTTTGCAAACAGTATTATTTTAATCATCTTCAATTTGTACTCCTCTTGATGATTTTGATAATTTGATAAATTCTGTGGAATTATTCATTGTTGATTCATTCGATTACTCTAGTCACTTGATGAACTCTGTGCGGTTATTCTGTGTTGGAAATGTTGATTTGTCTGGCAAAATGACGTGGAAATGCTTCGTACATAGATCGAGTGGACTTTGCCAATATGCTTTGCACCAATAGCCCGAATAAGCAGTTGTGCTTAGGTGAGGGGGGTGAGGCCAATCACTGGTCATGTACTGAGTAGGACCGAGTATTTGATCTTGAATAAATTATCATATATCGAGTTAACTTGTTTGTGCAATTTGATAAATTGCTTGGTATCTCGAATTAAATCGTTTGTGTAATTATTGGATCCCTGTAAATTTATTCTTTATCCGAGCTTTGTTATTCCTGTCATATTGTATACTTCTCGAATTAATTTATTTTTCAGGTGTGGAGCAAATTTAGTGACGATTGGACATACCTTATGGCTTAGAATTTGGAGATTCATGAAGAAAGATTGAGATTCGAGTGTTGGAGACGGAGGAGATTGATTTGAGGTAATTCGGTGGTATACAATATGCTTCCCAAATTCTCTTTGCAAAGAGTTTATTTTTAATTCCCATAAAGTTGTACTCCTCTTGATTATTCTGATCGTTTGATAAATTCGGTGGAATTATTCATTGTTGATTCATTTGATTACTTTAGTCATTTCATGAACTCTGTGTAGTTATTCTGTGTTGGAAATGTTGATTTGTCTGGCTAAATGACGTGGAAATGCTCTGTACATGGATCGAGTGGACTTTGCCAATATGCTCTGTACCAATAACCCGGATAAGCAGTTATGCTTGGGTGAGGGGGGTGAGGCCGGTCGTTGGTCATGTACCGAGTACGACCAGGAATTTGGTTCTGGATAAATTATCATATGTCGAGTTGACTTGTTTGTGCCATTTGGTAAATTGTTTGATTATCAAATCTAATCGGTTGTGTAATTGCTGGATCTCTGCTAATTTATTTTCTGTCTGAGCCTTGTTATTCCTATTGTATTGTATACTTCCCGAATTAATTTATTTTTCAGGCGTGGAGCAAATTTAGTGGCAGTTGAAGTTGAAGCATCTAAAAAGATTGTTTGAGTTGGAGATTCTTTTAGTCCACAACTATATATTATTTTTGGAGATTTGTATAATTTATGTTTTGGAGACATTTGAGTGAATTAATTGTGGAGATGATTTGTATATTTGGGATTATGAGTTATCTGCGATTATAAATTTGAGGTTGATTTGATTTATTAACGACCCGGAAGTCGGGGCGTTACACAATGTGAACCAACTCAAAGCTAATTTCGACTTATGATTTAGGCTAGTTTGTTTCGAGAAATATATGAAAAGAATAAATAAATAAAAAAATGTGATTGTAGTAGTGATGGTGGCTACAGTGGTAGAAGTGGTCGTAGTGGTAGCGTCTATAGTGTTAGACACGGGTGATTATTCAATACTCCCAGAGTATGGATACGTGGTGCTCCATAAGATTTTGATTGGTGGAGAGACACAAGGGCCCACGATTTATGATAGAGATGGGGGGACAACATGGGGCTAACTAATTGGTAATTAGTTTAGAGTATGGACACGTGGTACTCCGGAAGTATTGAATAATTTCCCGTTAGACATAGTGATAGTAGTGATAGATTTAGTTGAAAAAAATTTAAATAATTGCCAATCCCATAAAAGTATCTTTTAAACTCATTTATAAATTTTTGAAGATATAATTTGTTGTCTCTAGTGACAACCCCTATGATTCTTTACGATAGATTTTTATGCAATAATCTTTTAATAGTGGTTTAAGAGTGGTTTAAATCCTTAAATCACTCGATTAATTATGTTTTGGAATTTAACCATCCTTAAACTACCATTGCACTAAACATTTTTGCAAAGAATCCTACTCTGTAAATAGTAATGCTATAGACCCCTAAAACATTACTTCTAAATTGATTCACACTAGCATTTGGGTTTTAATTAATTGATTCTTAAGGAAATCAACAATTGACATATAACTATCAGTATCATTAAGAATGAAATTAATGGTGATATTTTTAAGGTCTTAAGCATTTTTCAATAACGATAAGATTACATATCTCAAACACTTACAGGTCGAAGATATTTGATGCATTGATAATGCAAGACAATTCTCTAATACTTTTCAAGATTTATTTCTTTGCCATCTCCAACATCCAACCTTAATTTTCACAAATGAGAATTTCAGTGGGTAAGAAAAGTGAAAGTAGAGCTTAACTTAAAAGGAAATATAGAACATTTATATAAGAATATTTTGATTTACCAGTAAAAAGAAAGGTTGTGAGCTCTGAGTATTAAACCAGACATTATAATATAAGTGTAGGTTGTGCCCATAACGATGGTGTGGATCAATCTATCAAACATGAGAAGCAAAAACGTCAAGTACTCCCTAATGAACTTTACTCATAAATTAGTCGAGTTAAATAAGGCTAAACATGTCTAAACATTGAGTTTGATCTCAAACAACAATTACTCTGTGTCAGTTTGTAACAATACTACAAATATATTCTTATTCTTAATTTTTGCGGGAACATTTGGATCAATGTGGTTCTCACAAAAATTAAGAATCCAAATATATATGTGTCATTACCACATCAATACCATTAGTGATACTGAATAATTGCTCAATCTCAAGTGACTAAAGAAGGGAAAATAACCCAACGGTGGTGTTCAGGAAAAAAAATTTCAAAAAAGTGGTTAACATTATAAATATTTAATAATTAAAATGATAAATTTTTTATTAATTTGTAATAATTTTTGAAAATTAGCACTAAATGGGACTCACCCCTTGTGAGAGGGTTGTATCCCATTCTGTGTTAGTTTCTATATTTCTAACATTACTGAAATTTCGTGCTCTAGCCAAATGTTTAATAAAAAAAATGTAAATTTTTTTAATTAAATGTTAATTTTAAAATAATGAAATTAAAATATATGATTCTATAAAATGGGAGAAGTGACCTATACCGACCATATTAGGTCCCAAGCGGTGGGTATACAAAATGC
>NW_021028356.1:52012-66908 GCF_004153795.1 Camellia sinensis | reverse complement strand
CCGGCAGGAAGGCCGATCAAAGTATCTGGGCTAGGCTCAGTCGGGATGCCGCCTAGCCCGGTCCTCCATGTGTTTGTCCGGTTAGGTGCATGGGTATGAAGCATGGCATAGCAGTGGTAGAGCAGCTCGGCTGCCGAGCTCCAGCTGTGAAGTCAGGCAGTTGGGATTAGGTGATGTTCAGCAAGGTCTATGCTGACAGATGGGATAGCAGAGCCACGTGTCAGGAGATGACTGGGAGTGGGTAAGGGGCTCAGAAGGTATATAGGCATGTCTGCGCCCCCCATACGCGACAGACGAACACTCTGTAAGGAATTTCTTACACTCAAACACTCTCTCCCTTCTCTCTATTCCCTCTAAGGTGTGTGCTAATTTGACCGTCGGAGGGTGTTTCCGGCCACACACCGCCGGGTAGCTCACCGTTATTTGCTCGCAGGTGATCGGATATCGACGGAGCTCGGAAGAAAGGAATACGGGCACGCCGGAATATTTGCTCCCGCCGGAATATTTGCTCCCCGTACACCTATAAATAGTTCCTCTCATCTACTATTTTCTATACCAACACATCAACTATTTTCTATACAAGAGAGATTACTAGCAAAGAAGGGTGTCTTTCTTGGTGGAGCTTTGGGTTCACCATCTTGTGTAGAGTTGGCCTGAACCATACGACAAGTGGTCGGACTGTTGTATCCTGGAGGGGACAAGTCATAGTTTTGTAACTATTGCATCGGTATTTGGGTTTTTTCTACCGCAATGGGCTTGATCTCCTTAAAGAAAACGAGATATCCGTGCCTCAGCCTGATCTATTTGTATCTCATTTTCTTTGCATTATTTATCAATAAAATATAATTTTTTCTGATATTTTCACCGATTCACCAACATCATGAAAAATGATGTTCTCATTGTTGGGGAGTGTAAAACCTCTTTATAAAGCTGCTCTCATTCAAGGAACATTTATAATGCCAATTCAAGGTAGCTGTCTCACATGACCTTAGGAAAAATTGGACATTCATTAATGATTCACATGAAGAAATTTGTTTCAAGATTTTGAAAACTTTCAGATTAGATATTAAAATAATATCTTATTTAATTAAATTTTTTTAAAATTAAAACTTTTGATCATATATATAATTTTTTTTTTTTTTGTAAAATATCTTACAAGTTGTAAGCGATAGTTTAACTCAAACCATTTTTGTGACTAAATTTTTTAAAAATTAAAACTTTTGATAATATATATAATTTTTTTTTTTTGGTAAAATATCTTACAAGTTGTAAGCAATAGTTTAACTCACTTAATGATTGAACCATTTTTGCGACTAAAGACTAATCCGATGAACCATGTGGCATTGCAAAGCATGCCAGCTAGCGTTGTGAGTCATGGGTATCATGAAAGTGACCATGTCACAGCTAGGGTTGCAATTTATTATGCCATTGAATTCAATTGCAACAGTACAAATTGGTGTTAGGAGAGGAAAAATGCGTGGTTGTGTGGTGGTTTGGTATGCCAAAAAAACAAGCTAGGGTTGCAATTTATTATGGCATTGAATTCAATTACAACAGTGCAAATTGGTGTTAGGAGAGGAAAAATGTGTGGTTTTGTGGTGGTTTGGTAGGCCAAAAAAGAGCAATGTTAGAAACCTTAAAAATTTTACTAAAGTTTCTACCAAATGTCTCATATGGATGTGAGACGTGAGTCTCATGTGGGTCTCACAATCATTTGAGACATTTGGTAGAATTTTTGATTAAATTTTTGCAATTCCTAGCATTTTTGGCCAAAAAAAACAAATGGGAAGAGTGTTAATTGTGTAAGACCCTTTGTGGTGTGAGGTTTCGGATTCAACTCTTATGGAGAGAATTTTGAAACACTACGCCAAAACAGAGCATTAACGGCGATTTTTTTAACGGCAGTTTTCGTTACTGCCGTTAAAGATACATTAACGGCGGTGAAACCGCCGTTAATGTATCTTTAACAGCAGTTTCGTTACCGCCGTTAGAAAAACTGCCACTAAAGCCCTCTTTTAATGACGGTAACGAAACCGCCGCTAAAGCCCTCTCATTACTGCCGCTAATGACGGCGGTCTTTGCTGGCAGAGCTCCGGTGGAACTCCGGCGAGTGGTGACCACGCGCGGCCAGAGGTTGGACATGACCATCTACAATAAAGCAAAGTAATGTTTAAATATTTATTTAGGGAATATATTTTATATAGAGTGGTTGTGGTGGAGTGGTTGGCGTTGTGGATTAGAGGTCAAGGGTGCAAGAAGGGAGAATTATTTTTTTAAGAATTTGAACCTATTTACGGTGGCAAAGAACCACCGTTTTTGGTCGACTTTTAACAACGGTAATTTAGCTTTTTACGACGGTTGTACCTTTTCCGACACGAGTATAAACAACGGTCCTAAATTACCGCCGTTAAAGGTTTTAACAACGGTTTTACATCGTTGAACGGCGGTAAAAAACCGCCGCTAAAGCCCAATTTTGACGTAGTGAAACGTTTTGTGAAGAATTATTTTTCTCCCATTATGGGGGCTTATGTAATTATTAGTGGTTGTGCTGGGATAGGGTTAATTGATTTATTGGTTGTTAGACTTTGTTAACTTTGTAATTTTTGTAGACTAACGGTAATGATATAAATATTTTTCATATTCATAATTACTCTCTTAATTATTAAAATAAATAAAGAAATAAAAGAAGAGAGACTAGATTATCAAAAAGAAAGTAATAAGAAAAATAGAATATGGGGTATAAATTTAATTTTAGTATCACGTGTCATATTTAAGTGAGTTTGATTCATATATTTTATTTTTTAATTCAACAATGATAGAGACCATTAATTTTGCAGCTCTAAAAAGACCACTAATGACATGGCACTTAATAAAAAAAGAAAAAAAAATACAACACTAAGGTCAAAACATCAAATCATTCCTGGTAGGACCCACTGCCACATCATTAGTGATAGCACTAATTAGTACTCTCACTTATTTTCCTTTTTAATTATTTTTTGAACTATTTTTTTGTTATTCTGTAAAATTGTGAAAGATATGACTTCTTATTTCATAGAAATTGTTGAAAGCAAATTGGGTAGCTATAGACTCATCATGGAGAGGTTATTCATTGTGACAGAGCATGGTCCTGTGATGCCATCATGATTGGTGGAAATGCTGAAGCTGACATATTTCTGTATGTGATTGAGGAATAGATCAGTCACATTTGGTGATTGGGGAGTCACATAACCACTTGATAACAGTGGTGATTTTAGAAAATTTTGTTCACATATAAATTCAAACACAAACTCTTATATAAGAGCATCTCCAGCAGCCTATGCATTTCACCAAAAATTGTACAATAGCCAGCCAATAATCATAAATTCCTTCTCCAGCAGCCTAGCTACTGTGAAGCCAAACCAACATTTTGCTACAGTACCTCGCTAGGAAAGACGAGGTACTGTGCACTAGCTCTGAATTTTTTTTATCCTTTTTTAATTCAAACTTTTGTTTTTAAGAATATTTTAATAGAAGATATTTAAATTATAATAATATTTTAACAAAAGATAGTTAAAGTAGATAGCCTGTTGGAGTGTATATTAAAAAACCAACTAGCTAAAATAGTAAAGTAAAATTTTGAATAGCTATTTTGACTATCATTGCTGGAGATGCTCTTAAAGTTCAACCAGTAGGCAACCCCCTCAATCTATTACTCCCCCAACTTTTTAAATTTTTTTATTATTAATTTTCATTATCATAATGGAGAGGCAACAAAGTCCAAAACCTTCCCTAGCTAACGTCATAGCTTTACTTCAATCAATGTTTTTTATAATATTACCAATCACTCATTAAACAAAACCAACATTTTTTTTTTTATTTTTTTTTGGAACTCATGTGAACCGTTCAATAGCATGGGCTGGCCACATTCTCTCACCAAAATAATAATAATAATAATTTGATTGTGTTTTCTCATTTTTGTTTGTTTATGTTTTTAAAAATAAAAATAATGAAAAATTTTAAATACCCATTGCCCATCGTATTAATTCTTGTGCTAAAATAATTTTTGAAGATTCAAATATTATATTTTAGTGTTTTTTAAAATAATAATATTTGAGAGCTCTAATTTAATAATTCTAATTTGATAAGGGCCTACACTCATCTCTTTATCTCTCTTTACTTTCTCTCTCTTTCTTTCATTTCATTAGAGTTTTCATTAAAACTGTTATTTTTACCTCATTAGAGCTCCCATTAAAATTGTTATTTTAGAGTTATATATCACTATTTTTTTTAAAATTCAAAAACACGACAAAGCATGCCTAATGTGTCCAAGATCTTTTCTTTCTAATATGCAATCAAATATCAACAGGGAAAAGTCTTTGAAGAGATCTCACCATCTTGCTCCATCTTTCAACATGATGGGTCTATTCATATATTGGAAGAGCACCACCGTACTTAAATTCACCAATTTTTTTTTGTTTTTTTATTTGGTATTTCTCTGTTTTTCTTTGATGAAGAGAAACTTTTTTAAGGCAGACTTTGGCCTCGTTTGGCAAGTGATTTTTTTAGTCAAAAAAATTAAAAAGTCACTAAAAAAATCAAAAAGTCAACAAAGTCAAAAAAAAAAATTTCTCTCTATTTTTTGCACATCTTTTCGTAAAAAGTCAAAAAGTCATTCCAAACATACTAATTTTTTTACATCACATTTTAATCAAAAAATTAAAAAATTACTAAAAAAACCTGTTCCCAGACGAGACATTTGTCTGATTATACAGTTTGTCACAAAGTTCACCTCCCTTAGAGAGGTTGAACTACCTGTACGAATTACATTCTAGCATATTTCTACTAACTTGTGATTGTAGATAATTATCAGGCTGAGTTTGACTATTGCTTATTAGTAACTTTTTGTTGAAAATTTTCTTTTTCTTATCTTTTTTTAAATACTTTCTACTATGGAAATGTTTTTTAGGCTGTCTGGTATTAAGATTTTATTGTATAAAACATATTTAATATTTTCATAATGTCTAAGGTCCCTCAACATCGATTTAGATAAATTTCAATCCCAGAGAAATTATTGAAATTCTGGACTTCTCAAAGAATTTTTCTGAGTTCAAACAAGAAAAAATTGAAATTTATCTGAGTACCGAAGAAATTTAGAGGAAATTGTGTAGAGAAAAATTTGAGTGGCTTTGTGTCGCTCTATCCAGAGAAAATTGTGTTAAAGAAAATTTGTGTGGCTCTATCCAGAGAAAATTGTGTTAGAAAAAATTTGTGTGGCTCTATCCAGAGAAAATTGTGTAGAGAAAATTTGTATTGGCTCTATCCAGAGAAAATTGTGTTAAAGAAAATTTGTGTGGCTCTATCCAGAGAAAATTGTGTTAAAG
Organism: Camellia sinensis; assembly: GCF_004153795.1. NCBI lineage: Eukaryota > Viridiplantae > Streptophyta > Magnoliopsida > Ericales > Theaceae > Camellia > Camellia sinensis. The sequence continues at coordinate 61,548 of NW_021028356.1, read as the reverse complement.
AAAATTTGTGTGGCTCTATCCAGAGAAAATTGTGTTAAAGAAAATTTGTGTGGCTCTATCCAGAGAAAATTGTGTTAAAGAAAATTTGTGTGGCTCTATCCAGAGAAAATTGTGTTAAAGAAAATTTGTGTGGCTCTATCCAGAGAAAATTGTGTTAAAGAAAATTTGTGTGGCTCTATCCAGAGAAAATTGTGTTAAAGAAAATTTGTGTGGCTCTATCCAGAGAAAATTGTGTTAAAGAAAATTTGTGTGGCTCTATCCAGAGAAAATTGTGTTAAAGAAAATTTGTGTGGCTCTATCCAGAGAAAATTGTGTTAAAGAAAATTTGTGTGGCTCTATCCAGAGAAAATTGTGTTAAAGAAAATTTGTGTGGCTCTATCCAGAGAAAATTGTGTTAAAGAAAATTTGTGTGGCTCTATCCAGAGAAAATTGTGTTAAAGAAAATTTGTGTGGCTCTATCCAGAGAAAATTGTGTTAAAGAAAATGCGTGGTGGCGCGTGCAACCACGCGCCGCCTTTCAGGGTACTGACTGGTCCGATTTTTTGTACTGCCAGACTCCTTTTTTCAAAATAAAACCGTTTATGGTCTTAAAAAAGACATTAATGAACATAAAAAAAAATATTTATGCTCTTAATCTAATCAAAGTAGATTTTTTTTTTCTTTACAGACATTCATGTATATAATATAAATATACACATGTAAAAATATACACATGATTAATGGAAACACGAAAATATCCATCAAAGGCTCTGATACCAATGTAAATCAAAGATCACAAAACTTGCAGCGGAATAAAATGTTTAGATCATACCTGATTCGATCTAAAACCTCATGGATAAATCACGTGCTTCCAGAATCTAATCAATCAATTCCAGCAGTGAGGTGATATTACAATGGTGAATATTACCCACACAAACCACAGTGCAAATGACTTGATCGTTGTTTCTTGGGAGAGAGTAAGTTTATGGGTTGAAACAAAACCTACGTTGTTTCTGTCTTGGTTACCCATAACCATATATCAGATATATATTATATTATTATTATTTATCCATATCAGTTAAAACTGATAATATCTATATCCTGAGTGGTTATCCTAAATAGGTTTGAATTTAATTCAAAACCTATTTGGATAAGATCCAAATTATGTTCAAATAGTCATGCCACATGGGCGCCCATTACTAACAATATATACATATATTTTTTTTTAAGAATTTAAAAAAGTTGATATAAATTGGGAGGCTGTTAAAAGATTAATTTTTTTTTTGGTGAATAGAAAAGTTAAGGCCTAACATTTTAAAGTGATTATAAACAAAATTTTAACTTTTTTGAATTTATTGATTTAGTTAGAATTTAATGAAAAAAATTACTTTTTTAACTTTGCCCCGATTGAATTCCAGCCAAAATCTACACAATAGAACCATATTAGCCTTTTCTTAGCCAATTAGAAGAACCATTTGTTCAAAACAGACTGAGATTCCATTGATTTGACACCTTTTTATTCTATTTGTGTGTGGGCATGTGTCTATCTGTATTATGTCTGTGTCCTGAATGTTCTTTTCTGTGCACACTGAACCTGGCGCAATAGTTTGTTAATTGAATTAGATCATTTTTTTTTTAATCTTCCTTTCTGATGGAAGTTATTTGATTTGCTATAATTCTGCTTTTTGAACATGAAATTCATTTTGTTCTTGAATATTGGCTGGCTTTAGGACCCAATTCCACTAGTCATTCAGATGTGTTTGACAGAATTTTTTTGATATGTCGGATGATGTATTTGCTATGCAACTTTAAGTGTAACGGAGATATTGGACAGCAGCCATCTATGAAGCACGGACACGTCTCTGGAGGCAGCGTATGGATGTCGGACACGTGTCGGACACGGACACGCGTCGGACACGCGATAGACACGTGTCCGACACTCGACCTACCGTGTCCCTTTTGTTTTTTGAATTTTTGCAGGCAGATACTCTTTCGGACACGCTTGACACGTCGTGGACACGTTATAAACAGAAAGAAACCCTAACTAGGAGAGGAGACAGAGAGAAACCCTAACCCATTGAAGATAGAGAGAGAGAAAGAGAAAGAGAAAGAGAAAGAGAGAGAGAGAGGAAGAACCTGTTGAAGCCTAGATCGAGTCCTCTTTGTCTCTGATTGAAGTATTTCTTTTGCGTCTCTGTTCGTCTCCTCTCTCTCTGTGTTCGTCTCTCATCGTCTTCATCTCCTCTCTCTCTGTTCATCTCTCTCTGGTCTCGCCTCTCGCTCTCTGATCGTCGCCGTCGCCTCTCGCTCTCTGTTTTGGCTGTCGCCTCTCGCTCTCTGTCTCTCCCTGTTTTTTTTTGTTTCTCACTCTCTTCCCTCTTCCTTATTACCGTGTGTCTGTCTCTCCCTCTTTATTCTTTTTTTCTTTTTTATGCCTTTCTTTTGTAAATAAATAATATAAATAAATACAAATAATATATTTATTTTTTAATTTTACATATAATAAATAAAATAAGTATATATTTTTTAATTTTACATGTAATATATAAAAAAAATTATATATATTAAATGTGTCCCCAGCGTGTCGTGTCCCCTTTTTTTTTTTTAATTTACATTTTTACGTGTCCGTGTCGTGTCCTGTGTCCATGTCCGTGCTACATAGGCAGCCATTGATGAACTAGAGATATCTACATGAACTCCGGTACTAGATTTCTTACATAATGGAAAATAGAGAAAACCTTCATGGAATGGCTATCTGATCAATTATATTTGGGCCCCTATTTGGTAAGTCATGGAGTTTCTGTTGGGATCTGGGATCCCGCCCAAGACCTTATAGAAATTATACCAAGCAGAAAAACACACCCACATTTAAGGAGACACAATATTTAACGTGGTTCGGCCTCAATGCCTACGTCCACGGGAGAGTAGCCGGTTATCACTATAACAATAGAAATATTACAGAAAGATTACAATAGAGGAGGAGCTCACACTCTCCTCACTCACACACTCACCCGTCTCCCTCGCTCACACCGAGGGAGACGGTCTCTCCGCCTCACATATTTCACTCTCTGTGGCTTGCTCTGCTCTCACTCTCTCTCAATTCAACTCTCCCCTCAGCCTCCATTTATACACTAACAGAATAGGAGATGAAGAGGGGCTGGCCAGCACATGACCAGCTTGTGCCAACTCTCTTGTGTGTTGGCTTCACATGGCCAAAGGTTGGCATGAACTCCGGTACTAGATTTCTTACATAATGGAAAATAGAGAAAACCTTCATGGAATGGGTATCTGATCAATTATATTTGGGCCCCTATTTGGTAAGTCTTGGGGTTTCAACTTTGACAAATATCAAGCAGTTCATATTAAGACTTTGTGCATAATGTATTTTGGGGCCATTTGCTTACGCTAATTGCTTGTTTCCCTTTAAATATGAAATTCCAATTTAAGTTTCATGTGTATATTCTCATGTACTTTTTGGTAGGCCTCGTCTAACAGATATTGCTCTGACTCTGTTTCCATAAGTGTATCCATTTTTAGGCAGAAAACAGAATTTCTGCAATGACTTCTAGCCGCTTTGATTGGTGTATTTCACGGCAAAGGACATGAGAAAGACAAAGTTGAAGTCCACCTGTGGTTGTTGTTGTCTTCGTAGTGAGTGAAGAGAACTCATCCATTTTGATGTGATAGCTTGTAATCAAATTTGGGAATTAGACCTATTTTGAGTTTTAATTTATATAATTATCTATGTTGAAGTGAATTTGGAAACTTTGAGTTTTAATTTTTGTAAAATTTTACTTTCTATATACTCATTATAGTTTAGGAATAGAGTGGCTTTGATGTGTGGATGCCAATTATATATATATATATATATATGATTGGATGACATTTAATTGTTGCGCATTTTTAGCTATGAAAGTAAATGGTTACAAAACATTTCTCAACTTTGACTTTTAGTGACGAAAATTTGAGGTAGAGAAAGTCATTAGTCTTTTAGCGACCAAATACAATTATTGTTAAAAATGTCACTATTTTGTTTTTTGCGACCAAATTGGGACATTTTGTGATGAAGTATTAGCAATGAAATGTATAGTCTTGTAAAATCAAACATTTTGTGACAATATAAAATTTGTCACTAATTGTCATTTTTAGCGACACTTTTGAAAATTCATCACTAAAAGTTATTTTTGACTTTCTTGGATGCACTTTTAGTGATATTTTTGGTGATGAATTTATTTTTGTCACAAAAAGCATTTAGATACCAAAATAATGATTTCAGGGACCAAAATAATTGGTCGCTAAAAGTCTTAAACGTTGTAGTGTGAAAAACTTACTTTTTTAACTTTGCCCTGATTAGGGTCATAGTAGCAACCTAGCAAGTTATCGGGGAAAGAGGCTAAGGAGGGGGTCACCAATAGGGAAGCATTACAAAAAAATTGATTTTTGCGATGGAAAAATGCCGTCGCAAATACTCAAAACGCCGTCTCAAAAGGTTTTTTGCGACGGTAAGTGGCCTTTTGCGACGACAAGTGGGGGGTCGCAACAGAGGGGGTTGCAAAAGGGCTTTAGCGACGGTATGACGCCGTCACCTTTGGTTAATGACGGCAAAGAAGCCTTTTTGCGATGGAAAAATGCTGTCGCCATTAACGCGCGAAAATCTAACTTTTTTTGAGACAACACTGTTTTGCCGTCGCTAAAAGGGGTATTTGCAACGACACAAGTACTGTCGCTAAAGGGTTATTTGAGACAGCACTTGGTGCCGTCGCTAAAGTACTATTGGCGACGGCAAATTACACCGTTGCTAAAAGTCCTCATTTTCAACCAAATGCCCTATCTTTTGCGACAACATTAGTACCGTCGCAAAAAACCCCTATTTGAGACAGTGAGTGGGCTACTGTCTCAAAAAAAAAAAAAAAAAAACCTGTAATAAAATTATTAAAAATATGAAAATAACTTGTATTAAATGAAAAATAACTAAAAAAAAACCAATAATTACATAATAATATAAAAAGTGTAGTATATAAGTAAAAATTCATCCATAATTAAAACATTCTTCCAATCATAACAATACATCAGCAAAATTATCCCAATACATAATGTTACATAATACATACATAATATTGTTCACAAATCTAAATAACGTAAATCAAAAACAAAAGTTTTCGTCGTGCTTCTTCCGTGGGTTACAAAAACAAAAGTTAGTCATAATCTTTACATGCCTGCATTCCACAAGAAGCAAACTACTATTCCGGAAATATATGAAAATAACAAAATAAAAATAATTAATGACAATATAATTGTGTTAATATTTTAATTGCAGAAAAACATAAAAAATTAACCCTATTGGTGTACACACAAATGCATGCATGCGTGCGCGACACACGCACAGGCACATACCTGCTGACTGTTGCGAAGAAAATCCAACGTGCCTGCACCAGCAGCATTTGAACCCATGTTTGGCAGGCCCTGTTGTCAGAAAAATATAAGTCATCACCAAAAGAATTTACAACAAATTTTGACCTTCCCGAACCCCACAATGGTGGGAACCTTGTGCACTGGAGTGCCCTTTTTCCACCAAATAATTTACACCAAATTTGATTTAACAATGATTATGGACCAGCTACCTGGGGGAAAAGATCCAATGGATTTGCATTTGGTCCAGTCGAAGGAACAGGTATCAGTTAAGTTTGAGGAAAAATAAAAAGTCATTCATATTAAATTTGTTGACTACATGATTCATTTTCGCCTGTCAAAGACTATATGCTGAGCCCTCAAAATAAATATTTCCAAACCCAAGGGAATTTGATAGGTGATATGCTTATTATGTGTTTGTGAATACATCCATGAGAAAATATAAATTATAATCAAATACGTGAAGTGGTCATCAGATCAAATGTTTAATATAAATTTGAAGACTTTCCAAATTTCAACCATAGTCAAGATTCCCCCTTCTAAAGATTCCACAATTTTCTCTTAATTTCCGTCTGTATTCTCAGCAACCAAACGGAAGTTGCCGTGCGCCTTTAATATCTATAGCTCAAATTACAATTGACACACACAATACATACATACATACAACCAATCAATCAAAATAATGATAAAATCCAAAATCCATGGAAGAGGAAGCTTTTACCAAGACTTGGTCAAAACAAAAGCGATGCAAATAGGGGTCTTTTTAAACTCGAACTCAACAAATTTCACAAGCACCAAAAACCCATATGTATCAATCACTTTTGCAGAGCATTGAATCATTTTCAAACTCGATACAGCTGATCAAGAACGAAAAAAAAAGGGTAATCAAGAAAACCCAACAAAAAACAGGAAATGAAAAAAGAGACCCAGAAGAGAGAGATCAAAACTGAATAAAAAGAAAAAAGCAAGCTAGAAAAGGGTTGATTGTTTAGTACAGTATACGAGGAAAGCGGTGGTGCAACGATGGTGGGTTTGTCAACTTTCTTCGGAGTTTGTTTTCAGTTTTTTATATTTTGGAAGCTCTTTTGATGGAGAGCAGAGTAGATTAGTTACTATTTGGATTTATTAGTTTCTATCAAGAAAGTGAAATCTTTTGGTTGAAATTTTAATTTGTACAGAGTAGAAAAACAACTTAAGAAAACTCCATAGCAGTTCATAGGAACAATCTAAAATTAAACATACACAATATTGCACTTTAACCTTCTACGTGGAATGCAGAAAAGTAATAAGAACAAAAACATCTCTGTTATTGGCTATTGATAAGGTAGAAAATAATATCACAATCCCAATTTTCACCCCCAAAGAGCAGTAAAATAAAACATAAATAAAAAAGAGAGTCAAAAATTTATTTATCATATTCTCAGATTAAGAAACCTTAGTCCATTAACTGATTCTGTAAAAAAAAAAAAAATCACGTAGTTCGAATTACCTTAGATCATATGAGATGTTATTCAAGGAGATCAACGCCGAAGAGGAGATTGACACTGAAGAGCTGAGACGCTGGAGAGTGATTCACGCCGAAACCGAGAGATTGAGGATCAATCGATTAAGGGAACACAAGGTCTAGAAATCGATTGTGATTGCGTGACAGATTGAGATCGAAATCAAGAGACAAAAGATGAAAGAAGATTGAGATAGAGAGATTGAAATGAGAGAGAGAGAGAGAGCATACTAACTGAGGTCGCGCGAGGGAGAGGGATCGTACTACGCCGTCGACGCACCACCGCTAGCCGTCGTCGCTCGTTGACAGAGAGATCATCGTCATTGAACAATCGAAATCTCTGTGATTGGGAACTCGAAATCTCTATGATCGTCGGTGAACACGAACTCGAAATCGTCTCTGAGATTGGGAACTTGAAGTCTCTGTGATTGTGAGGGAGAATTTGTTAGGGATTTGGGGATGAAATTTTTGGGGTTTTGATCGACCGCCAATTTGGGCGAAATGAGGGAGTTGAAAATTCATTACCTTTGCGACAGTATAGATAAATGGTTGCAACTGATAAAATCCAACTATTAAAACGACACCGTTTTAATAAGGTTTCTTTTGTGACTGTTAATTGCTGTCACAAATGCCCACTATTTGCGACGATAATTTCCACCCGTCACAAAAGAATTTTTTTTTGCGACGGCACACAATGCGTCGCAAATACTTCCGTGTTTAAGGCACTTTTTCTTGTCTGCTTATTAGCGATGGGGCGATTACCATCGCAGATACATTTATTTGAGACAGCTTTGAATGCCATCGCAAAAGCTGACTTTTTGCAACGGTATACACACTGTTGCAAAAAATTCCGTGTTTTAAAGTCACTTTTCTTATAGTGAAGGGGTGCTTGGAAAGGTTACAGGGAGGAAAGAAGAGGGGATTGTTGATGAAAAGGGCCAGGAGAAGGTAGCCGGAATGAGGGGTGGGGAGAAACGTTGTTGCGGGGTAAGGGTCCCAAAAAAAAAAGAAGTTGTGATTATAGTTGGTGCTCAAAGAAAAAATAGTAGGGAGCAATTCAGTAGGCAGAGGTCCAAAGAAATAAGGTAGTGGCTACTAATAGCATCTAGAAGACCACTTTCATAGCGAAAATTAAAAGGTTACAATGTGAACTTACACATTGTAGAACAAGTTACGCTTTTTTTTAGAGGAGTTGTACATTTTGTGAGATGAAAGTTACGATTTTTGTGATGAAATTTATGAATTTTAAAGTTATGATGTGCACCTAAAAATCATGTATAACTAAAGTTATACTTTTTGTGAGAGAAGCTATACATTTTGTGAGAAGTAAATAGTTATATTTTTGGGAAGAAAAAAATTACAATTTTTGTAAATAAAAATTATACATTTTGTGAGAGAAGTTATACTTTTTGTGTAAGGTGCATATGATGTGCACTTTCACATCATAGTATTCTCCTAGGAGGGAAAAGGGAAATTACACTTTGTGCCCTTGCAGTTTACATCAAATTTCACTTTAGTCTTTCAAATTTTAATTATATCCCTTACAGTCAAGTTATAAGATGATTATTCTGTTAGTTTAAGGTTCATTTGGTAATGTATTTATTTACAAATTTTTGTTTATCCTTACAAAAAATTTGAAAACTATATTTAAGGTTTATATATAAGAAGAGTAACCTATGTTTTACTCCCTTGCAGTTAGGTTAAATAACACCAAACCTTCCTGAAGTTTTTAATTTGTAACAATGAACCCCCTTTAAGTTAACACCAAACTGCAAAATTAACAATTTTCTGCCAAATTTAACAACGTATGGCGTAAATTACATTTTACCTTCCCTAGGGTTAGACCAAAATTTTGATTTGTGACAATAAACCTCCTTTAGGTTAATATCAAAATGAGGTTAATATCAAAATGAGAAAATGGATATTTGTAATGGAAGTATTAGGAAGATCTAAATAACTCTTTTATTTCTATTATGTTTCTTTTATCTCTTTATCTTTCTTTTTTCTCTTCCCACTACTCATTAGTGCCACCAAAGACTACCCATCACCACCAATAACTGCCACTGCAAATCGACCGCCACAATTAATCATTGTCGGTCACTGTAGACACCCCATTTTTGACCGACCTTAAGACTCAGACGTCGCCAGTTGAGCACTTGGTGATATTGCATGTTGTGCTTGTTCAGAAGTCTCAGAGTCGCGGCTGCGAGCCCTGCCTCCGGACTTCCGAACCCTCTTCTGTGCCTTGCCTCGGTTTGCGAACCAGACTCGGTTTTCTCTGTTTCTTTTCCTGAGGGGAAGGAGAGGTCCCGTAGACCATCTCTCAATGGCCGTGGGCTACATTTTGTGGCCGCAGGCCATTTTGCCCATTTCGGAGTCCGGTTCTCGGTTTTTCGGGATCGTTGGCCGTGTGCCTCGGTTCGGGACCGCTTAACCATCTCCGTTTGTTCTGATTTTTGGCATACATCTTATTTTCTCCCTTTTGAGGGACACTAGGGTCTGAGAGGGGTGTTTTGGCTCTCACTTATCTGTTATGTGCTTTAGAGTGCGTCTCTACAGGAATGCATGTATCAGTATATGAGTTTGGGCATCAGGCCTGCGGGCATCAGTTCAGTATAAAATACATCCCAAACCCTTATGAGAAGCA
>NW_021028356.1:0-51077 GCF_004153795.1 Camellia sinensis | reverse complement strand
TTTTTTTTACATCATATTTTAGTTAAAAAGTCAAAAAATTACTAAAAAAAATCTGTTCCCAAACAAGGCCAATAAAAATAAAAAATGACCTCAGAAGTCTATTAATAAAAATTCTCTTTCTAGTTCTATTTGCAATTGCTTTCTGTCTCATATATAGTTCGAAAGAAATCCTTTGATTTGTCAAGATATTAGAACCTCACACAATCATTCGGTCTGTATTTGGTGAATTTGTGTTAAGACCTGTTGATCCACTACCTAACAAATTTTTTTTTACCGACATGTGCATAAAAATCACAAAAACATAAAGTCAATTCAACATCTTAAAATCACATTGTTTCTTCCACTACGCCAAAACAAGGCATTAACGGTGGTTTTTTTAACGGCGATTTTCGTTACCACCGTTAAAGATACTATTAACGGCGGTTTCGTTACCGTCGTTAAAAAAACCGCCGCTAAAGTATCTTTAACGGCAGTAATGAAACCGCCATTAAAAAAACTGCCACTAAAGTCCTCTTTTAACGGCGGTAACGAAACCGCCGCTAAAGCCCTCTCATTACCACCGTTAACGACGGCGGTCTTTGCTGGCGAAGCTCCGACGAGTGGTGACCACGCGTGGCCAGAGGTTGAACATGACCATCTACAATAAAGCAAAAGTAATGTTTAAATATTTATTTAGGGAATATATTTCACATAGAGTGGCTATGGTGGAGTGGTTGGCGTGCGTGGATTAGAAGTCAAGGGTTCGAGACTTAGGGAGTGCAAGAAGAGAGAATTATTTTTTAAAAAATTTGAACCTATTTACGGCGGTAAAGAACTGCCGTTTTTGGTCCTATATTACTATCGTTTTTGGTCGACTTTTAACAATGGTAATTTACCCTTTTACGACGGTTGTACCTTTTCCGACACGAGTATAAACGGCGGTCCTAAATTACCGTCGTTAAAGGCTTTAACAGCGGTTTTACATCATTTAACGGCGGTAAAAAAACTGCCGCTAAAGCCCAATTTTGGCATAGTGGAGGTAAGGATAAGAAAGGACAAAGGTGGAAAAAAATGAAAAGTTACAGCAGTTGGGTAAGGGTGGGAATGAAGGAAGATTGCTTATGGTGCAAATTTCTTAATGCAAGAATTCATTTTCCATGTCTCTACACTAAAACCAACCTAATCCAAACCAAATCTTGAGTCCCATCAAATGGGGTCGACTTCCTTGTCTCTACATTGTAAGCAAAAAAAAAGATTATATAAGAGTTCTTTTTTTCTTTTTAATTTTTTTGTTACATCCATTCATTTTTGCATTTTGGCATTAACCCCAAGGGGGTTCATTGTTACAAATAAAAATTCAAGGGGATTATGTGTTTTTTGGCCAAATCACAGAGGATTAACTCTAATTTACCCACACATCAAGGCCATGAGCTGTTAATTTTGAAGGAAAACGTCAATTTTGCAGTTTGATATTAATCCCAACAGGGTTCATTGCTACAAATCAAACTAAGGGAGATTTGTGTTTGTGTTTTTTTTTATTCTTATTTTTATTTTTTATTTTCCTCATCAATCGCTGCTTGTAATTTTGTTCCCTCTCTCTCTCTAAAAACCTCCACCCCAGGCCTTACCTTTGGCCGGCTGACCGCCGCCTCTCTCTTGTGTTTGTGAGTTGGTTTTTGCTTTTAATAAACTTGATTCCCACAATGTCTTCCCACTTAGTTGTGTTTGTGTGCTGCTGATCTTATACTTTTTGGTGTTTGTTGTTCGTTTTTGGTTGATGCATTGGGGTTGTATGTTTTGTTTCAACAGGAGGTGCTTGGAATAAGGGTCAAAACAGAGTAGAAGGAGGTCGGTTTTGGACCGGATTAGAGAATGTTTAGATCTGGTTTGGATCTTCATTCGGGCGCTCCTTTGTGAGTGGGAGTTTGAGGGATGAGCTCTGGTTTAGATCTATAGAGTTGATTCGGTGCTTTGTTTAAGGGGAAACATAGGTGTTGAAGTCGATCTAGATCTATCTAAGATTTCATTCGAGCGCTCCTTTTTGAGTGGGAGTTTGAGGGGTGAACTGTATCCAGATGTATGGAGGTGTCTCGGCGGTTGTTCGATGTTTTGGGTTGTCAACATTGGAGCTTCTGCAGTGGGTGTGTTCGGAGTTTGGATCGGAAAAGATGTGTCCGACCATGGAAGTGGAGATGGCAGTGGGTCTTGTTCGGCTGTGGTCGTGAGTCTTGATCGTCCTTAGGTGTGTTCGGTTGCAATGACTGCTCGGAGTTTTGAATTAGAAAAGAAGTGTTCCGGCCATGGAAGTGGAGCTGGGTGTGGAGTTTTTTCCAGCCATGGAGCTGTTGGCTATAGAGTTTTCCGACCATGGAACGGTCTCGATCAGATCGGCGGAGCGTGCAGAATGGTTTTTGATGCTATGGTAGAGTGTTATCAGCGTGGGTCTTGGCTTTGGTGGCATGGGTCTTGGCTTTGGTGGGCTATTGAGAAGTTTTTAGGTTGGGTGGTGTGGGCATGAGTCCAGATCCTGGGCCGCACAATCCTGCCGCCATTCCTGCGGCACCCCCAAAATGTCGTTTTGGGGGAAATTTCAATTTAAAAAAAAAAAAAAACAGAACAGAAAGGATGGCTCTCAACAAGAGAAACGGGGTTCATCATACTCGGACTCATCATTCGCAGATCACCGACAGCGTGTCCAATGGATTGCTGAACAACATGGGGTCTTTGAGTTACAAAAACCTCAAAGACCTTAATCTTAGCTCCATCAACTATTCTAATAATCTCCTTCACAGTCATAGTGGCAGGTTCAAATGCATCAATTAAAGCTTTCTCTTCACCAAAAATAGAGAAGCCAACAAACTTGCTCATCTGGTCTCAGATCTATTCCGATCTGCATCGTCGTGAAGAGATTGGCCTCCGACAACGAATCTTCTTGAAACGTCTTTATAGAGCATCAAAGATCCTTCGCTGAAAAAAAAAATCCGAGTGGGTTTGATTCGTGAAATTTTTTTTTTTGGAACACACATAGTTCTGCAAATATTGGGTTTGATTTTTTTTTTTAAATCGCCGTGAATTTTTTTTCTTTACAGTGGGTTTGATTTATGATATTCTTTTCAAATATTGTATCAAATATATATTCTTGCGAATATTGTATCAAATAGTTCTGCAAATGACTCTTGTAAAATATATCTTACATATATATATATATATATATTTTTGATTGAAGCCTTTTTTTGGTTTGAATCTCTCAGATTTGTGTTTGAAGTGGTTTCATTTGTAGTGATATGAGTTTGATTGGCTTAAGTTTAGTTCGAATCTGATCTTAAATCACTCCAACAGTATTCGTATCTGCAATTTTGATATTTCTTTTGAATGAAATTCAGATCTGGTTCAACATTACAATGCTAGTGCGTGTGTGTGTGTATGTGTATGTGTGTGTGAGAGAGAGAGAGAGAGATGGATAACAGAGGAAGACAAACTTTATTCGAGGGAGACGTGGGGTTGTTTGTGTGGTTGAGAGGGAGACAAACTTCATTTGGGTTTATGTATAGAGTTAGGGTGGGTTTGATTTTGGTCCCCCTCCGTCCTTTCTCTCTTCTTCCCCTCTGATTTCTGTTCTGCTTTTTTTTTTTTTTAAATTGAAATTTCCCCCAAAACAACGTCGTTTTGGGGGTGCCGCAGGGATGGCGGTAGGATTATGCGGCCGAGGATCCAGAATCATGTGGGCATTGGGAGTGCAGCAGCTTGGGTGAATAAAATATTCGGGTTGAATAGTAGTGTGTGGTTTTGATAAGAGGAGTGCATCTGCTTGGGTGTTGAAAAAGAAATTTTTAGTTTGTTGAAAAGAGGAATGTAGGAGCAGCTTGGGTGTTTTGGTGTTGGTTTTTGGTTTTGGGTTGTGTGGGTTGATTTTGTGGGGATTCATGTATTTTATTTTCTAGTTAAGTCCTTCTTAATTTTTTTGTTTAAAAAAAAAAAATTGTGAGGCCAAGGGGTTGGTTGTATGGATGCGAGTAGCAGTAGTACGGGTAATTTGTTCTTTCCAAATCTTTCTCGTTGCATGTCATCTTCCTGTACCTTTAATTTCATGCTGTTAATGAAATTTTTCTTTGCTGATCAAAAAAAAAAAAAAGGGAGCTTTGTGTTTCTTAGCGTAATCACAGAGGGTAAATTCAGCTTTTGATATCTATTTTAAATAAATTACAAAATTTATTAAGGATAAATTACAACTATAGTCCCTAAAATTTAACACTTTTTTCGTTAGTACCAAAAGTTTCAATTTTGTCAATATTAAAATATTATATACGAATCAATTTAGTCCTGAAAATAATATAAAAATAAAATATAAGCCCAAAGGTTATATAGAATTGTTATAAGACCTGAATTTTAATTTATTGTTAACTTAATTATCCTCTGTGCATGTGTTTTAGAATTGATATCAGTGTTTAGTTTCTCAATTTTGCCAATATCAATATATGAGTATTACATACATTGAAGAAATCAAATAAGAAATTTTAAATAATTGTGCTGCACTATAAATAATTATTGAACAAAATAATACTATAATCAAGTTGTTAAAAGAACTTAACGAAAATTTTAAGATTTATACATGATGTTTGACATCTATTATAAGATAAAGATAAACAGTTAGTTCTTGTACAAAATAATACAGATAATTATCCTTATCGTTTATGGAAAACTCTTCAAGGGAATCTTTTGAATTAATAGCACCAGAAAAAAAAAATGAATCTAAGTAATTATAGTCTAGACGAATTATAAATAATGGCGGAATAAGAAAAAAAATAATGAAATAAAATAGATAATTGTATATTAAAAGAAATAAATAATAGTAGTATAATAATAATAATAGAAGAAGACCTACATAAGCAATCAGAATTAATCAGTTTAGAAGAAATATATCAATTATAGAAACACATGTGTAGAAGATAATTAAGTTAACAATAAATTAAAGGAAACATAAAGTTCCATATGAGAATCAGTTACTCCAATGAGTCCTATAAATTTTCTAATACACTGATAGATCCGATAGGGATGGCAATTTGAAACCGGCCCGATGGGGACCCGACCCCCCGACCCCGATTAAAACGATTTTTCCCCGAAAAATATCTCTTACGGGCTGGGGATGGTACTCAAAAATAAATCCCCGGTGACATTCGGGCCGGGGACGGTGATACATATTTCATCCCCGGTCCCGCCCCGGGACCCCGGCCCGTCCCCGGCCCCGACCCCGTCCCCGTTAGCCCCCCGAATCAAACTTATTATATATGCCCCTTAATAGTTAATATATAATATAAACCTCAACTATTATGTTCTGTCTCTCTCCCTCTCACTCTCTCTTTTCCCTCTACACTCTCTCAGTCTTGCACCTCTCCTCTCTCTCACTCTCGCATCGCACCTCTCATCTCTGCCTCCTCAATGCAGCCGTCACTGTCCGCGACGCCGGAGTCGCTGTCCACCTTGCCGTCGTCTCCGCCATTCGTCTCCTCCTCAGCGCAGCCTTCACCTCCGTCAACTCTTCCGTTCACTCCACCTCCATCGCTGCTCTCTCTCAGATCTGTGTTGATCTCGTCCGATCTACGCCGATCAGCTGTTCGTCGCCACCAATCAGCCGATCTACGCCGATCTCCTCCGTCGTTCTCTCTCTGTGTGTATACATGTATGTGTATGTCTCTGTGTGTATGTATAATGTATGTGTGTGCTTGTGTATGTATACATGTGAGTATGTATGTATGTATTTGTTGAATGTTGTTGAATGTCTCTGTGTTGAATGCATACATGTGAGTATGTCTCTGTGTTGAATGTTGAAACGGATTTGGATCGGGGAACTTTCGGGGTCGGGGAAGCCCGATCCCCGTTGGGGGTGGGGACGGGGACCGTGATAGGTTCCCTGTCGGGGATCGGGGCCGGGGACGGGGAAGTTTTGGCCATCGGGGATCGGGGACGGGGAGTGGGATCCCCGGCCCCGCCTCGCCCCGTTGCCATTCCTAAGATCCGATTTATTTTGACAATCTTATAGTGAGATCTTATTTTGAATTTTGGTATGATTTAGTAGACGTTTCTACCCTTCCTCATTGGGGGATGCCATATTAGGGAATTTGGATCCAATTTTTGGATCACGTTTCCGTAGCACTCCAATGTGACACTCTAAAAAAGTATATAGTGTATTTTTTCCAAACGTAACACTTCAAATATAAAAAAAAAAACTTCTTAGTGTATTTTTTTTTCCAAACGTAACACTCAAATGTAGTACACTAAAAAATGTAACACACTAAAAACTTCTTAATGTATTTTTTTCCAAACGTAACACTAACAATTAAAGAGATTATAATGGCAAATGAGTCATTACACATTCAAAAAGACTAAATGGATCCCAAAAAAATTATGGGATGAACTGGAACATAATTCCAACATATAGGATTTATTGATAACTCTCCCTAAATTAAAATCTAGGCCCAATGACAATTTGATATAACTTTTAGGCATATGATTTATTTTTATATTGTCTTCAGGACTAAATTGATTCAAATTTAATATTTTAGAGACTTAATTGACAAAATTAAAACTTTTGGGACTTAAATGAAAAATGTGTTAAACTTTAAGCACTACAAATGTAATTTATCCATTTATTAAATTCAAATTAAAAAAAAGAAGCAAATTAAATGAACTTCTATCGGAGCATCTCCAATGCTTACTCTTTTTTTCATTGAATTTGAGTAAAGATTTGGGTTAAAAACTTCATCTGATACCAAGCGTTTCAACGCTAAAATTTTAATTTTCATCAAACAATCGGTCGACCGAGAGGATAACTGGGAGGACATTTAGGCGGTCGTCTGGCCTAGTGTAAATGTTTTTCAAATCCGATCGTCTACTCGGTTGTCTGGCCGGTCGTCCACTTAGTGGACTGGCCGGTCATCCATCCGGTTATTCACCAACGGTCACCTGCGAGATTTGATGAAAGGTTAAACGCTCCCTTAATTGGATGAAATAATATAGCGATCCTGGGTTTTCCCCTTTATATACAGTATTCTGGACTTAGGTTCTGTGGTTGAGTGTTATTGCATTTGTTTCATTTCCGTCCTTTAATTCCTTATAGTTGAGTTATAGGATGTGTTGGCAAGTTTGTAACAAGTTTGGTGAGTTTTGAAACAAATGGTTGCTGTCCAGGTTTTGTTGTCTTCACTCGAGCGAGGACTTTGTCGCTCGAGCGAGCTCTTTGTTTTAGATCCTTCGCTCGAGCCAGGTTTCCTTCACTCACTCGAGCGAGAGTTGAGTTTTGTGTCTGGTGGCTCGAGCCAGGGTGTCTTCGCTCGAGCGTGCGTCTGCGTCTGGGTTTGGACCTGAGAGTTGTAATCCTTGGCTCGAGCGAGCTTTCCTTCGCTCGAGCGAGCGAGGAATATGTTTTGGAGTTCTTCGCTCGAGCGAGCTTTTCTTTGCTCGAGCGTGCTTTTCTTCGCTCGAGCGTGCTTCTGGGTTGCAGACCTGAAGCTTCGAATTGTTGGCTTGAGCGAGGCTTTCTTCGCTCGAGCGAGGGTTCTTTGTGTCTGGTCGCTCGAGCGACCAATCCTTCGCTCGAGCGAGCCTGTGTTATATCAGTAGACAGCAGCGGGATTACACTTCACTTTTTCATCCCTTTTGATTTCAAAACTAGATTCAGCTCCCTCTCTCTCTACACTTAACTTCTCTCTACGGTTTCATCTATTTTTAGTGTGTTTCTACCATAAGTTCTTTGTAAGAAAGGTAGAGGGTCGCGAGGGCTTTGTTTTAATCTAAACAATAGTGGATTTTGAGCACTTTGGTTTTTCCTCATCTACTCCTTTGGGCTTCTGATTTCGAGGTAGGGATA
This sequence comes from Camellia sinensis, assembly GCF_004153795.1. NCBI lineage: Eukaryota > Viridiplantae > Streptophyta > Magnoliopsida > Ericales > Theaceae > Camellia > Camellia sinensis. The sequence goes on along the minus strand of NW_021028356.1, from coordinate 43,234 downwards.
CCCTACTCCATCTTATGAGTTTTGTCTTTAATTTTGGTCATTTTGATTAGTTGGTGATGTTGGGTAATTTTGGGAAAAGTTGGGGTTGTTGAGTAATTTATAAAAGAGGGGTTTTCAAATAATAAAACCCATATGTGTGTAAGACATTGAGAAATGGAATTATTGTTGTATTATTGATGAAAATGAACCTTAGGGTTGATATTGTAAATTAGGGAAAAATGCCCTAGTTATGTGATAAATTAATTTGAATAATTAATTTGTGGGAATATGAAATTGAATTGGAGAATTATAAAGTTGAATGGTGGAGTTGGATAATTTAATCACTCACCAATGAAATTGTTGATATTATATCTGTTAATGCATTTATTATCTGTTTAGAAATAACTGCTTTGGGCTATCGTGGAGGATAGTCTTGATTGTTGTAGACACTGCATGTTGATTAGGGAAAATCGATACTAATCATATTGAATATGTCATTGAATATGACGGTTGAAATAATACATCAAATATGTGTATTGATTGATCCTTATTTATGATAATTGTTTTTATACTTGGAATATGTGTATTGTGTGGGAGGAGATAGGGAATGTACTCTATGGTTTGAGGGAAGATAGGGGATAGACTCTCAAACCTGTTTGGGAGGACATAGGGGATGGACTCCCTAGATACAGCAAATACGTGTATCAGATTGAAGTGTTAATACAGCAAATATGTGTATTGAATGGAAGTGATAATACAGCGAATATGTCTATTATTTGAAGTATTGGAAGTGTTTTAATATGAGTTGCGATCACATTTGAATTGTAAAGTATGGAAATGTTATAACCTGAGATTTAGTCTCACTGAATGATTGGCCAGGTTCTGAGCCATGTTTATGAAATGAATGGGTTAAGTAAGGGAAAGTGGAACGCAACATGGACATGATTGTCATGAGACTGTATAGTGATATAAACTGGTTATTAAGTATAAACCATCTATCAAATGTTAGTATTTTAGTCATTGCTTATAATTGGTTTAGAATATCTCTGCTGGGCTGTGGCTCACCTTATATGGGACATCATTTTCAAGTTCAGGTGATATGCCACCTCCAAGGATATAGCTTGGGAGGTTCCGGGAGTTGAAGACTCTTTTTGTTATTTTGTTATCTTGTGATGTATTACATGTAAATTCAAGCCAAGGGCTTAATATGTATTTGAGTTAGTACTCTCTTCTTGTAACCAAGTGTTGGCTTAGAAAGTTGTAAGCCCGTAGGGCATTTACTTTTGTTGTCAACATGTAATACTTTTGTAATGAATACTCTGATAAATGGAAAGATGTTTATTTCTCTTATGTTTATGCATGTCAAGATTGTTGGGTTTTATGTATTATTTTGAGGGCGTTACAAATAATAGGGTTCCCTTCATTTAATACCAACTAGTATAATACTCGTGCTATGCATGAGTTAAAATAAATAATTAAAAATTATTTTTAAAATTAAATTATAACGAAAACTTTATTTATAATATAAAATAAAATTTATTTAACATTGATTAGTTCCCATATAATAATTATATTTATGATAAAATATAAATATATTTCGTCTTGATGAATTTCGTAATTTTAGTTTTTCAATTTATCAATTATCTCATATCTATTATGTAAAATCAATTACCTTATCAATAAATCAAAATTAAAGAATAAATAAAAAATAGAAAGAAAAAAATAGAGTATCAGTAACCCCAATCTTCAACCCACTTCTCAAATAAGATTTCGATTGTAACGCCCCACTTTTTATTACTCGAAGTCATTACCAAATTCATTAGTTTAATTCAAGTTCAGAGATAACATGCGGAAATAAACTCTTTAGTCCCGTGAGTAGAAATAAATAACAATTCTCTCATCCGAATGCAAATTAAATACAACATGAGCATACTGAATAAAATGCCCAAAGGCTTACATCATTAAAGAATCAAAAGAAGGGTGTAACCTTTTTACATATATGGCATTCCGCCAACACAAAAGAGGCCCCGTGGCCAACAAGTAAAAAGATTCACATCTTGTAACACATCTTGCTTAACACCTGAAAAAGATTCAACAACGTGGGATGAACATATAGTCCAGTAGGGATCTCTACATGATTCTCAGCAATAACAACTTACAGATAGCTATGATCATGAATGCTCAATCTCGTACTAGAATAATAATGTGGCAGTTTATACAAAAGTATACATAAGTATGAGCTTTTCTCAAAACAACCATTCCATTCAGCGCTATAAGCGATTCATCTCTCATTTCATTTCATTAACCCTTGTTCCCAAACTTTCACAACAATAACAACTTCTTAGGAAATCAATTTCTCTAAGCCCATTATTTTTCTCCCATTTTCCATGGATGTTCCCTTTTTCAAAACATACTTTCAAATACCCAATTTTTCCTTCACACCTTCCCAAAATCTCACAATGTCATTTTGGTTTGTTTCCAATACATTCATAACTATACATGCATGCCTTCAATATAAGGGAGATAACAAATCATCAACATGTATAAAATCAACAAATGAGGCAACTCGGCCCTCCAAAACTGTAACCATCACAATCCATGATATACTCAGAACACTGAGACAAAACAATAAAAACTCTGCTCCACCGGCTATATGTACAGTAAGCCAAAGAAACAACTCTCACAATGGTATGCCATTTTACCAGGCGCTAGCTGGAAAGGTGTGGTACCTTAGATTCTTAGCACAGTCAATTCTCCAGGCGCTAGCTAGAAGGTAACGGTACCTCTGATTATAAGCGCAGGGTATAACACCAAGAATCACAATACAACAGAGTATAACCAACAAGTGTAATACATACACATAAACTATCAAGATGCATAAGCAATGTGTTAAAGCATATGAACACATAAGTATGTGTGGAGTACATCCCATATCTCCTCCCACACACTGGAGTACATCCCCTTTCTCCTCCCTAACAATTATACATATATAATGTATCATATCACTTCATTACATACAATGTTCATTCAACACAAGTGTAATGCATACACGACAATTCAACACAACCATGTCATTCTCCACCGATGACCAAAGACAAAACCTCTAGATGCATGATTTTAGTACATCTATTACAAAGACTCAACTCTCATGAGATCTTAAACCCAACAACCACGCTAGGATGATACGTAAAGGTAAAATCCCAAATGTGTATATTTAATACTCAAGATATAATATTCCAATTTCCAAATTCATTTTTTTCCATTTTCAAAATCGACTTGTTCCGCCACTTACTCCAAGAGCACTTTTCCCATTTCACAAAACCAATATCATTCCTCTCATTTCACAAAACCAATTTCATTCTTTCATAACTTTTCAAATCAATTATGCACATTAATTCATAACAGTAAAATTAGGGCTTTTCTCCATCTTTCTCAATATTGACCAAAAAGGCTCAAATACCAACAACAAATAACAATAACCTCATTGGAGACCTAAAATACATATGTATTGGCCCAAAGTACAAAATCCCTCTTTTAATTTATTAACTCAAATATAAATTAGGGCTTTTTCTTCTTTCAACAATAATATACTAATTTACACCCCAATTAGTCCAAATCACTATCAATGATAACAAACCCATTTTTAAGCAACCAACCCTAGGTTCACCCTCATGATTTTCAAACAAACCCAACATGGATATGATTTTCATGCAATACAAAACTACCACATGTCTATCTATGGACAAAGTATTGTAAAAGAACAAGGAAATCCCTACCTCAAATTCGGAGCTCAAATGGAGAAGATGATGAAAACTCAAAGTGCTCCAAATCCCAAGGTTTTCGGATCAAAACGAAGCCCATACAACCCTCCAACTTTCTTACAAAGAGATGGGGGTAGGAACACCCAAGAACTAGATCATTCCCTAGAGAGAAGTTGTATTTTAGAGAGAGAGGCTCTCAAAATAGGGTTTAGAAAAGTAAGAGAGAGAAAGGAAATGTGAAAAGTGATTTAAAATCACCCAGCTGCCAACTGATATACGTATGACCTGCTCGAGCAGAGAATAGGACGCTTGGGCGTCAAACACAAAAATTGGACCCGCTCGAGCGCAAAAAGACCTGCTCGAGCACTAAGACACAAAAACAAAACACACCCGCTCGAGCGCAAAGGAAAAGCCGCTCGAGCGTATATTACACTCAACCAGCACTTTTACAGAGTTCGAACACCCGCTTGAGCGTAAGAAAATTCGCTCAAGTGTGAAAAACACATCTGTAGAAGTTTTGCAGACGCACAAGATACTGCAAGTATGCGGACTCTGCTCGAGCGCAAATAGACCTGCTCGAGCGGATCACCTAAAACTTGGGTAGCAACACTTGAGACCAAAGCTCAACCAACCTGTTCCAAACATGCCCAAAACATTTCTAAACTCACTTACTAAGAGTTAAAGGATGGAAATGCAACACAGACAACAACCATCAACCACGGAACTGAATCCGAAATTAAAAAAAAAAAAGAAAGAAAGGGGAAAACCGGGATCGCTATATCAATGGTTTCGATCCTACTAGGCTGCTAGGTATAACCTCTAAAACAGTCTCATTAAATATTAGTTAATTATATTTACTAATATTAACTAATATTTTAGAGGTTAGACCAATTGAACATTTTGTAAACTCTATAGCTATTTTCTTAATTTGAACTCCATATAGATCATTCTTAATTTTTGATTTTTATATTTTTTAATTGTTTTATATTCAAAAAATTTAGAACTAATATACTAAATAAATAAATTAAACTGAATATATATATATATATATATAAAACAATTTAACTCTAGCCCATAGGCCTAAGTTTTTTTATTGTGTATTTGATTGAAAATGTGTTAGACCATTTTAATGGTTAGTACCTAAATATCAATATTTATTTAGTAGGTAACTTGAGCCATAATGACTACTTGGCTTATAGTTAGCACGGTTCAAATAAAAAGTAATGCATGTACTATATGTGAATTTATAAAAAAAAAATTCTCATTTGTTAATAAATTTATACATAATTCACATTTCAAATAAGAATTTTATGAATTTTTAAGAGTTAATCACAAACTTTAAAAAAAAAAGAAAAAAAAGAAGACATGATACGTTATAAATATGTATGAAATAACTTTATTAATAAACCATTTTTATTAAAAAATTCTATACTTAATCAAATAGTTCTTCTAGCATTTGAAAATTTAATATTTATAAATAAATTTAATATTTTCAAATACTCCAAGCATTTTTCACATTTAAAATTTATGAATAAATTTATTTAATTTAAAAATGTTATACTTTATTAAAACTTTTAGCTCAAAATCAATAATTAAGTTTTATCAAATATGCTTTAAATCTAATCATCAACCTATTTTTTAAACAAAAATTTTCTCATTCAAAATTTTGGCAAATATTTATTTAAGAAAACTATCCACGTATTAGTGCACCATGCTCACGGTCATTATTAAGCTTATGTAACTTAGGCCCTAATCTAAATGAACCTTGTTTTTTTTTTAAATTTTGTTTAATATTTGGCATGACCCATAAAATGGTTATAAATTATAAGTAAAATTTTAAATTATTAACTTAAAATAAGTTGTAAATTTATTTGGTACAATGTAACTTTTGATAATCTATATAACATTTTTATTGTGTAAATATACATAATACCTCAAAAGTTATTACTAAGACGAAAGATATGAGACTCTTATATTCATATTTATTTAAAGATTTCAAATAAGTTTTTTTTTTTTTTTAAAAAAAAAAGAAAGAAGTTACAAATTGTAGTTTAAAAAACCTCTATTTTTTTAGCAAAATAAGCTATAAAAATATCAAATAAATTATAATTTAAAATTACAACCAAATAAACTTAGTCACACAATAAAATATAATATAATACAATAAGTATAACATTATTTAAGAAAAAGTGCACCAACCATAAAATCTAAAAATTAAAAGCAAACCTTATAAAAATTTTGAAATATGAAATCATGGAAATACAAAACATAAATGCATAAGTAATTTTATAACCATATGCATCATCCAAAAGAAAAAGAAACTTACAATGAAAATTTGTTAATAAATATGCAAATTTTCTCAATAGCCTTTTTCATCTGTATTTATGTACTTGATAAATATAGATTTTAAACTGTTGAACCTTGATCGAAGAGATTGGAGATTTATTTTATAAAATACACTTAGATTAAATAAGCATGCAATAAATTTTTAGAAATTAACATAATCGTTAGATGCATAATAGAAATAAGGATGTGAGAGGTTAAAGATTAGAAATTGATCTTTATAAAAAAGGCATAAACTTACAATGAAAAAAATTATCAATTGAATTCTTCATAATTGCTCTATCGCTCACAATTACAACACTTGATGAACACCAACTCTAATTTGACTTGAATCCAATAAGTGCAAGAGAGAAGATTTATGGACCTTGTGAATTGCTTCTCATAATTTGTGATACACAATTTTAAGATTTTAAAATTGATTTAGTCTTCTTTCTTTTTAAAAGTCATAAATTATGAGAAAATTAGGTTTTTTTTAATAGTTATATGGCACACTTTTGAATTTTGAAATAGGTTAGTATACTTTCCTTTTAAATATCATAAATCATTAGGTAGTTATATTTTTATTGTTGAGAAAGTGTTACACAATAGATTTTTAATTTTTTTTATAATAAATAAAAATTAATCAAGATATGTGAGTTTGGAAATAAATATAAAAAAAAAATGTAATTTTAAAAGCTTACTATATTGAATTTTGAAAGAGCATTATTATAAATTTTGAAAAAGATTTCTATATTACTTAATTTCGGGGACGAAATTCCTTAAGAGGGGGGAGGTTATAGCGATCCTGGTTCTTCCTTCTTTGATTGTTGTATCCGGACTTAGGTTCCGTGGAGTTGGTTGTTGTATATGTCTTGTTGTCATCCTTTAATTCCATATATTTGAGTTTTAGGATGTATTAAACGTGTTTTGAACAGGCTGGTCGAGCTTTAGTCCCATTCCTTGTTGCCCAGTTTTTTGGTGGTCCGCTCGAGCGGGTCTCGTTACGCTCGAGCGGAGTTTACACACTTTCAGCATTTTGTGCCTCTGTAAAACTACTGCAGGTGCGTTTTTCATGCTTGAGCGGATTTCCTTACGCTCGAGCGGGTCGCGTTCGAGCGGGCCTCTTGGCGCTCGAGCGGGTGTTCAATGTCTGTAAAAATACAGGAAGAGGGTAATCTACGCTCGAGCGGATTTCCCTTTGCGCTCGAGCGGGTGCTTTTGATTTTTGTGTCTTGACGCTCAAGCGGGTCTTTTTGCGCTCGAGCAGGTCCAGTTTTTGTGTTTGACGCTCGAGCGCCCTATTATCCTCTTGAGCAGGATAGTCGTATATCAGATGGCAATTGGGTGATTTTGAATCACTTTTCATATTTCCTTTCTCTCTCTTACTTTTCTAAACCCTCTTTTGAGAGCTCTTCTCTCTAGAATATACATTCTCTCTAGGAATTGATCTAGGTTGAGTGATCTACTCCCTTAGTGTCTTTGCAAGGAGTGTAGAGCTTGGCTTGGGCTTCCTATCAATCCGAAAATCTTGGGTTTTGGAGCATTTCGAGATTTCTTCATCATCTCCTTTGAGTTTCATCTCTTGAGGTAGGGATTCCTACTCATCTTTATGAGCTTTAACCTAAATGTTGAGCTTTTTGTATAAATGGTTTGATTTGGGAAGTTAGGGTTTGAGATGTATTATATTGGAAAGAGGGGTTTTGTTCTTTTGATTCAAACATTTGTGTTTTGGGTCTAAAAAGGAGGTCATTGATGTTGTTGATAATATTTGGACCTTTGGGTCAATATTGAGAAAAGGGAGAAAATGCCATGTGTGGGTATATTTGGGTCATTAGTGTAATTAATGACATTTATTATCGAAATAATGAAATTGGCTCATTATAAGAGGGAATGGTAGAGTTGGATTTATTAATCCCTCACTTATGAAATTGTTGTCAAATTATCTGTTGTTGCATTTATTATCTATTTAGAAATAAATTGCTTTGGGCTATCGGTGGAGGATAGTCTTGATTGTTGTAGACAATGCATGATGATTAGGCAAATTAAAACTAATCAATGGAATATGTCATTGAATATGATGGATGAAATAATACATTAAATTTATGTATTGATAGATTATGTATATGATATGTGTTTATATACATTGTGTTGTGCGGGAGGAGATAGGGGATGTACTCCACAGTTTAGGGGAAGATAGGGGATGGACTCCTAAACCGAATATTATTTGGGAGGAGATAGGGGATGGACTCCATTGATACGGTAAATACGTGTATCTATTGAAGTGTTGATATAGCGAATATGTATATCTATTGTGAAGTATGAAAGTGTTTAAATGTGTTATTGATACAGCAAATATGTGTATCTATTGTGAAGGTTTGAAAACCAAGCAACCAACTTATTCCAAACACAACCACAACAACCCAAAAACCAAATTCAAAGAAACACAAGGGAAGCAAGATATGACCAACAATATAAAACCATTAAACCCGAGTCCGGGATACAATAAGAGTTGGGTAAAAACCAGAATCACTATAGGAGCTCTAAATCCTCAAACTAAATTTTTTGATTTTTTAAATAATAAAAAACATTTTATTGGTTAAACTCTTATTTAATCATAACAATAAAACTCTAATATTCCATAAATTACGATTTTTAAAAGGAAAGCATGCTCAACTATTTCAAAATTTAAACTAGTGTACTACTATATATGAAAGCAATTCACTAAAATCTAATTATAATCATAAAAAAACTCTAATTATTCCATAATTTATGATTTTTAAATATATATATATATATATATATATATTTAAAAATCATAAATTATGGAATAATTAGAGTTTTTTTTATAATTATAAGTAGATTTTAGTGAATTGCTTCTATAGTAGTGGCACACAAATTTAAATTTTAAAATAATTGAGCATACTTTCCTTTTAAAAGTCGTAATTTATGGAATAATTAGAGTTTAATTGTTATGGTTAAATTAGAGTTAACCAATAGAATTTTTAAAAAATAAAAAATAATTAGATTTTAGTGAATTGCTTTCATATATAGTAGTACACTAGTTTAAATTTTGAAATAGTTGAGCATGCTTTCCTTTTAAAAATCGTAATTTATGGAATATTAGAGTTTTATTGTTATGATTAAATAAGAGTTTAACCAATAAAATGTTTTTTATTATTTAAAAAATCAAAAAATTTAGTTTGAGGATTTAGAGCTCCTATAGTGATTCTGGTTTTTACCCAACTCTTATTGTATCCCGGACTCGGGTTTAATGGTTTTATATTGTTGGTCATATCTTGCTTCCCTTGTGTTTCTTTGAATTTGGTTTTTGGGTTGTTGTGGTTGTGTTTGGAATAAGTTGGTTGCTTGGTTTTCAAACCTTTTGTTGTCCAGGATTTTGCTCCTCTACTCGAGCAACACTTCTTGTACTCGAGCGAGCTTTGTAAACTCTCAGTATTTTTGCAGGTCTGCAAAACTACTGGGAGAATGTATTCTACGCTCGAGCGGGCTCAGTTTGAGCAGCCTTTCTTGCGTTCGAACGTCGGTCTATTGGCTACAAAATTGCTGGATATGTGTATTTTGCGCTCGAGCGTCACTTCTTGAGCTCCAGCGGTGATACCCTTTTGGTTTGTGTCTTGGCGTTCGAGCGTCACTTCTTGTGCTCGAGTGGACTGTGCGTATATAAATTCGCAGCAGCACTATTTTCATCACTTTTTCATCTCTTTTCTTCCTAAAATCCTAGATCTAAGAGCCTCTCTCTCTAAAACTCTCACACTCTCTACATTTTTACCTAAATCTAGTCGTTTCTCTACCTTACTTCCTTTGTTAAAAATGTAGAGCATCTCAAGGGCTACATTTCTATCCAAATAGAATTGTGTTTGAACATCTTTCAAGTTTCCACCTTGCTTGCTCGACTTCTAACTTCAAGGTAGGAACTTTCTACACTTTTCTATGAGTTTTAACTTAGTTATTTGTTGATGTGTAAGAAAATTGGGATTTGAGGTAATTTTGAACAAAACTAGGGTTTTTGTTTAAAATCAAAAGAAAGGTTTTTGAATTGATGTATTGGAAATGGTTATGGGAGTAAATATGAGCTTGTGCTATGTTAAAATGATTGATTTTGATACTTGGAATGGATGTTGGAAAAATGGGAAGTCTGCCCTAAAATATCTCAAATAATTACTTTGTAAAAATAAATGAAATCGGCATTGGAAATGTGAAATTAGATGGACGTTTATATAAATGGTGGAGTTAGATATATATTACCTCTCACCTATGGAAATTTGGATAATTTATCTGTCTTTGAGATTGTATGTCTGTTTAGAAATATCTATTTTGGGCTATCGGTGGAGGATAGCCACGATTGTTGTAGAAATTGCTTGAGGATTAGGCGAATTCAAACTAATCTCTTAGCCATTATCATTGAATATGAATATGATTTATATACATTGTATATGTATGATGTTTGGGAGGAGAAACGGAATGTACTCCACGTTTGGGAGAAAAAAGGAGATGGACTCCATTAAACTAAGTTGGCTTGTGTGTCCAGAGTTAAATTCTCGAAAACCGCGCGTATATATGGGTGCTGATTCCCGCGGGTGAAATTTCTGTTAAATGGAAAGTGAATGTATTTTGTATGATAATTACATTGGTTAGAGGCCTATGGGGTATATCCTCTGTTTGGTTGACTAAACGAAGTGGGTATAACTAATGGATTGAGATGTAAGTTTGACATAACATGGTTTTGGAAAAAGGTTGTAACAGATTTGTCATTTGGGCATTGAACATGCGCGTCATAATTATACTTTTGTTAATATTCATATATTGTGTTAGATTGTTTCTACTGGACTTTGGCTCACCCTATTTGGGGAAACCATTTTCAGGTGCTGATGGCATGCCTCCTCCAAGGACTTAGCTTGGGAGGACCTAGGAGCTAAAAGCTCTGTTTTGTTGTTTTATATTTAATATTTGTACAAGCTTAGGACTTTATATGTATAGAACTTAAGACTCTCTCTTTTGTTGTAACCAAGCATAGTCTTGGAAAGATGTAAGCCTGTAGGGCATTTATTTTGTTGATCATTAAATTAGTATCACATGCTATAGATTCAGGGTAGAGTTTATGAATGTATATCAGATGTATCATTTTTTGTAAATTAACACTGATTAATGAAAGTTTGTTATTTGTTTATGTCATTTGGTATTAGTCATTTATAAATGAATTATTGTAATTATTTTGGGAGCGTTACACCTTGATATCAGAGCGTACCGGGTTTGAATACTTTGGGTATATGGGAAGTGGTTACTACCATAATGGGTTTGTCTCGCTGATCAGAGATATTTGAGTATATAATAAGCTTTCGTGATAACATACTTATGTGATTATATGGTTATAAGATTTAATTTCTAGGATATTGATTGAGTCTACGGGTTTCTAGAAGTCCCATTAGAAGAGCACTTGATCACTGTTGTTTCTAATTGGAACTCTGGCAATGCCGCGGGACGGTCATTATTCGGGAATGAAATTCGTATGTGTTTACATGATAACGTGCTTATGTGAAGTGAATTACTGCTGTCCACTGCTCTAGGACACAAGTGAGTTAGCTTCAGCACATTTGTAAATGTGCTAATCTCTTTTGTTACCTTCATTAGGATGCCAGGACATAAACGTGGTGGTGGTAGGTGTGGTAGGCCTAGAAGGAATGAGGTGCCTTTTCCGGATGAAATTCCGGCACAGGAAAAAGGGGTTGGTCAAGCTAATGTGGCTGAACTAGGAGGTCAGCAGGCCATGGGCGCTTTAGCCCATGAAATGACCGGAGAATTGCGGGCGTCGATGGACATTCTCAAGGCTGAGAATCAAGTCCAGGCCCAAGTAGCTGAGGCATGGCCGTCTTTCTTAAAGCGGGAGTTTTTTTGGTCAAATCAGAATGAATTTTTGGGTGATCCCAAGGAGCCATTGAAGGCAGATGAGTGGTTGGAGCAGATAGTGAAAACGTTCGAGATGCTTGGCATTGAGGACGACCAGTTATGAGTGACCTTAGCATCTTTCTAACTGAAGGGAGATGCGGGTCAGTGGTTGAAGTATGCGCGGGGGCGCATTGGGGTAACTTGGGAGGCTTTTGTCGGCGCCTTTCAAGATAAGTTTTTGCCTTCTATTATTAGGGAGAAGTTGAGGGATCAGTTTTCTCAGCTCAAGTAGTTGAACAGACCGGTGGCCTAGTTTGAGGCAACCTTTACTAGCCTCTCTAGGTTTACACCAGAGTTAGTGGCAATAGGGGAGCGCCATTGCTTGGAGTTTAAGAAGAGGTTAAGGACCGGGCTTCTTTTCAAGGTGGCCGGTTCGATGATTAGAGATTACGGGCGACTTGTAGAGTCGATGGTTTATCTTGAGACCATGATGTAGATGGAGAAAGAGAGGATGAGGAGCTCCAGGAGAAGTCAGGATATTCAGGGGAACAGTAAAAGGTAAAGGGGTTCCAACCTACAGCCGTCCCAGAGAGCTCAATCGAGGTCCACTTTTTCAGTACTGAGTTCAAGATCTTGGAGAGGTGGTTAGGGAGATTTCACTTGTTACAAATGTGGTCAGTTGGGCCACAAGTCTCCAGCTTGCCCGCAGAGAGGAGGAGGGCAGCGGTCTGCTTTGTCTTCGGCTCGTTCTTAGAGCTAGAGTTAGGGGAGAGGCCAGCAGCTCACTTGTTATCAGTACGGGCATGCAGGACACATGAAGAGATTTTGCCCTCAGTTGGGTGGCACACTCGGTGCGTCTGGTTTGAGGCAGACACAGAGCCACCAGCCGACACAGTCAACACAAGCCTCAAGGACCAATTAGGGAACCTCTTCGGCTCAGTCAGTGCATCAGGCTTATGCTCTGAGGGGTAAGCAGGTTGAGCAGAGATCTTCAAGGCGTTTGTATGCTGTTACCGCACTAGATTTAGTACCAGCGCCTTCGGTAGTGAGAGGTACGTTCTTGTTTTGTAATTCAGTTGCTATGTGTTGATTGATATGTGTGCATTCCATTCATTTATCTCGTTTGCATTTGCATCGATTTTGGGATTAGAGTTGGCTCAGTTAGCATCTCTTATTTGTATAGAATCACCTATTGGTGGTGAGGTTGTTTTGAAGCAAGGGTGTCGGGGTTGTGACATAGAGGTTGCTAGTCGCCGACTTTCTTTTGCATTTGTATTGATTGATATGTCTAGTTTTGACATTATATTGGGTATGGACTAGTTGTCATTCTATCGGACTGTTATAAATTGCTATTTTCAGAGGGAAACTATATGTACCTTGAGCGGTGATTGCTTTTGTTTCTTGGAGGACGGAGTGGATAGAGTCTTATCACCAGTGTATGATCCGCATGGATAGAGTGAGCTTAGTTGCCTTCTTGCCAACTTCATGAGTAGTGAGTGTGATGAAGTCCGAGTTAAGTTGCCAAGGGTAGTCTGTGAATACCCAGATGTTTTTCTAGAGGATCTTACCAGTTTACCACCTCATCGAGAGATCGAGTTCTCTATTGATTTAGTACCTGGTACGGCACCGATTTCTATGGTACCTTATAGATTTGTGCTCGTCGAGTTGAGTGAGTTGAAGATTCAACTCCAAGAGCTACTAGATAAGGGTTTTATCCACCCTAGTACTTCACATTGGGGAGAACCAGCTCTTTTTTCTAAAAAGAAAGATGGTGCGTTGCGGCTTTGTAATGCCTCGTCTAGATGATTTGTTTGATCAATTGAAAGGGTCTTGTTACTTCTCTAAGATAGACTTGAGTTATCACTAGTTGATAGTAAGGGAGGAGGATATCCTGAAAACGGCATTCCGTGCGCGATATGGCCATTATGAGTTTCTTGTGATGCCCTTTGGGCTAACTAATGCACTAGTTGTATTTATGAATTTTATGAACCGGATCTTCCGTGAGTTCCTAGACTATTTCGAAGTCGTCTTTGTGGACGACATCTAGATTTACTCACCCTCTGATGAGGAGCATGAGGAACACTTGCTGGTAGTACTTGAGTTACTTAGTGCCCACAAACTGTGTGCTAAGTTTGAGAAGTGTGAATTTTGGCTAAGAGAAGTTAAGTTTTAGGCCATATAACATCCGGGGAAGGGATGACTATAGATTTATCCATGATAGAGGCAATGCAAGATTGGGAACACCCTAAGAATACTTTTGAGATTCATAGTTTCTTGGGGTTGGCCAGGTATTACCGTCAGTTTGTGAAGGATTTCTCTAGATTAGCTTCATCATTGAGTAGATTGACAACTAAAGGAGCTAAGTTTGTGTGGAGTGAGACCTATGAGAAGTCGTTCCAAAGCTTAAGGTTAGACTTACCACTGCTCCAGTATTGATTATTTCGGAGAGCGATTTAGGCTATTCGGTATATTGTGATGCCTCACGAAAAGGTTTGGGTTGTGTTCTGATGCAAAAAGGGAAGGTAGTAGCCTATGGCTCATGGCAGTTGAAAACACATGAGAGGAACTACCCTACTCATGACGTAGAGTTAGCGGCGATGATCTTTGCCTTGAAGATTTAGAGGCATTACCTGTATGGTGAGAAGTTTAAGGTATTTTCTGATCATAAGAGTCAGAAATATCTGTTTACACAGAAAGACTTGAATCTGAGGCAGAGGAGGTGGACGGAGTTTATAGACGATTATGATTTCGAGCTACATTATCATCCGGGAAAGCCCAATGTAGTGGCCGACGACTTGAGTAGGAAATTAGTTAGCAGTGTAGCTTGTGTTGCTATCCAAGAATAGGAGATGTTGGGTGTTATTGGGGAGCTTGGCTTGCACCTTGGCGAGTCTGTTGAATCTGCAGCCTTATTTTTGGTAGTTGCACAACCTACACTTGTGAATCGAGTGTTAGAAGCATAGAAGGATGACCTTGAGGTAGAATCCTTTCGGGAAAAGATTTCTAGTGGGAAGGTAGAAAGAGGCTTGAACGTGTACTTCGACTCGGGTGTCAGATACCTTGACCGTCTCTTCGTGCTGGAGTCTTGTTGAAAGGAAGTACTCCGAGAGTTTCACCATTCGCGCCTTGCGGTGCATCCGGAAGGCACAAAGATGTATCACGACCTTTGTTGCCAGTTTTGGTGGAGGGAAATGAAGAAGGATGTGGCTGTGTTTGTGTCAAAGTGTCTTACTTGTCAACAAGTGAAGATCGAATATCAGAGGCCACGAGTTTGTTATAACCCTCGCCTATCGCCGAGTAGAAGTGGGAGCATGTCACGATGGATTTTATTGTGGGCCTTTTGAGGAATCAACTGGGTAGTGATGCAATTTGGGTGGTAGTTGATCGGTTGACCAAGTCACCGCACTTTATTCTTATGCGTGTAAGTGACTCGGTAGATTATCTTGCCAGCCTTTACATTAAGGACATAGTGAGGTTGCACGGGGTCCCTGTGACGATTATTTCAGATAGAAATCCACATTTCACAGCTCGATTGTAGTAGAGCTTACAGAGTGCCTTGGGCACTAGGTTGACTTTTAGCACCACGTATCATCCTCAGACTGACGGGCAATCAGAGCACACCATTCAGATTTTAGAGGATATGCTTAGGGGTTGTGTCCTTAACTTTAAGGGTTTGTGGGAGAGGCACTTACCTTTAATGGAGTTTGCCTATAACAATAGCTTCTAGTTGAGTATTGGCACGGCACTGTTTGAGGCCTTGTATGGTCGACTGTGTAGATCTCCTGTGTGTTGGGCCGAGGTGGGTGATGCACCTAAGTTAGGTCCAGAGTTAGTTCGGGAAACGACGGAGAAAGTTACACTTATCTGTAAGAGGTTGGTTACAGCCTAAAGTTGGAGAAAAATTATGTCGATTATAAGAGGAGACCTTTGTCTTTTGAGGTGGGAGATCGTGTATTCTTGAAGATATCACCTAGGCGGGGTTTGATGAGATTTAGGAAGAGTGGGAAGTTATCCCCTTGGTTTGTTGGCTCTTTTGAGATTCTTCAATGGATTGGGGAGGTTGCTTATCGTTTAGCGTTACTGCCATAACTTTCCGGAGTGCATGACGTGTTTCATATTAGTATGCTTCGGAAGTATGTGCAGGATCCATCACACGTGTTAGATTGGACTGATTTGGAGGTAGATAAGGATGCCTCATATGAGGAGAGATTGGTGAGAGTCTTTGATAGATGGGACCAAGTCTTGCAAGGCAAGACAATTCCCTTGGTCAAAGTTTTGTGGAAACATCACGGAGTTGAGGAAGCGACTTGGGAACATGAGTTGGAAGTCTGAGAAAAATATCTAGATTTATTTGTTAATATTTAATTTTGTATTGAGATTTTGATCATGATAATAAAAAGTGTATGAACATTGTATATGCTATGGATAGTTTGGAAACATAAATTCTATGCAAGCATTGTTTTATCATCTTTGGAAGCATTGTGTACCCTGTTTAAATCTCTTGAAAAATTTGGATTTGATTAAACACTGTAGATGTTTTGTAGAAATTGTAAATTTCATTGTAATCTGGGGCTTGTGTATCGAGTCGGTGAAAATAAGTGACCGGTAGATGGATTATGGAATTGGGTACTGATTTGTAATCACTTTGGGAATTGGCTAAACTGGATTTTGAAACTTAATTTGTAAATCTTGGTCATGATGATGGAATTGACAGATGATTATTATTGTAATTGGTTTAAGCATAACTTTAAAACTTGATTTGAAATTTCGGGGACGAAATTCCTTAAGGAGGGGAGGTTATAATGATTCTGATTTTGACTCGACTCTTGTTATATCCTGGACTCGGATTTAATGGTTTTATATTGTTGGTCATATCTTTCTTTCCTTGTGTTTCTTTAAATTTGGCTTTTCGGTTGTTGTGGTTATGTTTGGAACAGGTTGATTGCTTGGTTTTCAAACCTTTTGTTACTCAGGATTTGGCTCCTCCGCTCAAGCAGCACTTCTTGCGCTTGAGCGGGCTTTGTGAACTCTTAGTATATTTGCAGGTTTGCAAAACTATTGGGAGAGTGTATTCTATGCTCGAGCGGCCTTTCTTGCGCTCGAGTGTCGATCTATTGTTTGCAAAACTGCTGGATGTGTGTATTCTGCGCTCGAGTGTCATTTCTTGAGCTCGAGCGGTGATACCCTTTTGGTTTGTGTCTTAGCGCTCGAGCGGAACACTTATTGTGTCTGACGCTCGAGCATCACTTCTTACGCTCGAGCAGACTGTGCGTATATCAGTTCGTAGCAGCACTCTTTTCAACACTTTTTCATCTCTTTTCTTCCCAAAACCCTAGATCTAAGAGCCTTTCTCTAAAACTCTCATTCTCTCTACATTTTCACCTAAATCTAGTGGTTTCTCTACCTTACTTCATTTGTTAAAAAGGTAGAGCATCTCAAGGGCTTCTGAATATAGTTGTATTTGGGCATCTTTGAAGTTTTCAACTTGCTTGCTCGACTTCTAACTTCGAGGTAGGAACTTTCTACACTCTTCTATGAGTTTTAACTTGGTTATTTGTTGATATGTGAGAAATATTGGGATTTGAGGTAATTTTGAACAAACCTAGGGTTTTGGTTTAAAATCAAAAGAGGGGTTTTTGAATGGATGTATTGGAAATGGTTATGGGAGTAAATATGAGCTTGTGCTATGTTAAAATGATTGATTTTGGTACTTGGAGTGGATGTTGGAAAAAGGGGAAGTTTGCTCTAAAATTTCTCAGATAATTACTTTGTAAAAATAAATGAAATTGACATTGGAAATGTGAAATTAGATGGACGTTTATATAAATGGTGGACTTAGATATGTATTACCTCTCACCTATGGAAATTTGGATAATTTATTTGTCTTTGAGATTGTATAGATATTTAGAAATATCTGTTTTGGGCTATCGTTGGAGGATAGCCATAATTGTTGTAGAAATTGCATGAGGATTAGGTGAATTAAAACTAATCTCTTAACCATTATCGTTGAATATGAATATGATTTATATACATTGTATATATATGATATTTGGGAGGAGAAAGGGGATGTACTCCATGTTTGGAAGAAAAAAGGGGATGGACTCCATTAAACTAAGTTGGCTTATGTGTCTAGGGTGAAAGTCCCAAAAACCGCGCGTATACATGGGTGCCAATTCCTGTGGACGAAATTTTTGTAAAATGGCAAGTGAATGTATTTTGTATGATAATTATATTGGTTGGAGGCCAATGGGTGTATCCTCTGTTTGGTTGACTAAATGAAGTGGGTATAACTAATGGATTGAGATGTAAGTTTGACATAACATGGTTTTGGAAAAAGGTTGTAAAAGATTTGTCATTTGGGCATTGAACATCTGCATCATACTCATATCTTTGTTAATATTCACCATATTTGGGAAACCATTTTCAGGTGCTGGTGACATGCTTCCTCCAAGGACTTAGCTTGGGAGGACCTAGGAGCTGAAGGCTCTGTTTTGTTGTTTTGTATTTAATATTTGAACAAGCCTAGGGCTTTATATGTATGGAGCTTAAGATTCTCTTTTTCGTTGTAACCAAGCATAGTCTTGGAAAGATGTAAGCCTGTAGGGCATTTATTTTGTTGATCATTAAGTTGGTATCACATGCTATAGATTCAGGGTAAAGCTTATGAATTTATATCGCATGTGTCATTTTTTGTAAATTAACTTTGATTAACAGAAGTATGTTATTTGTTTATGTCATCTGGTATTAGTCATTTATAGATGAATTATTGTAATTATTTTGGGGGCATTAAAGCCCCTACAAGCTTTGTCATTAAAAAGACCATTTTCCTTATATATATATATATATAGATAGGTAGGAGTATAAGATTCATTTTATGTAAGTGAAACAATTTACTTTTTCCTTCTTTTCTCAATGTGAGATTATAAAATAAAAGTTAAATGAAAGCTAGCCAATGAGAATTTCTTAATTGTTTAGAAGTTAACAATTGTTTGGGCGGGAAGTTTATTTCGAATCAAACAATTTTAGCCGTTTAATGTTTAATTAGGTCAATCTTTAATTTATTTTGAATCAAACAAATTTAACCAATATATTTTTATAAAACCGCTAAAATCGCAGTTAAACCAGCAAATCAGTCAAACCGAAAACGGTTCACCCTATCGTCTAGGTCAAAAGACCAACCAACTGATACAAAAATTAATTAGTTAAAACTTTAAATTTTATTTTAATTTTAAAATTTAAATTGTCTTTAACTGAAACATACACAACACTATAATATTAAATGGAAGCATAAGGTTTATATAATGAAACAACTCATTTTTTTCTCATTTTCCTGATATAGGATTGTAAAATAAAAGTTAACAGTTGTTTGGATGGAAAGTTCATTTATAATCAGGCAATCTTAGTCGTTCAATTTTTAATAAGGTCAATCTTAATTTATTTCAAATCAAACAAATCTAAGCAATATATTTTGATAAAATAGCTAAAACCGTGGTTAAACCAGTAAATCAGTCAAACTGAAAATGATTCAGCCTAATCGACTAAGTCAAAAGACCGAGCAATTTACAACAAAATTAATTAATTAAAACCTTTAAATTTTATTTAAAATTTAAACCATCTTCAACTGAAACATGCACAATATTGTAATAATAAATGAGAGTATAAGAGTCACTTTATATAAGTGAAACAGCTCACTTTTTCTTTCTTTTCTTGATGTGAGATTGTAAATATTTTAAAGTTAAATATTATGAGAGTTTCAAAATCTCATACAAAATTATTTTTAAAATCAAAATGTGGATTGTAAAATAAAAGTTAAGTGGAAGCTAATCAATAGAGATTTTCTTAATTATTTAAAATTAAGAAAATAAAAAAAAAACAAAATGGTATTGATTATAAGGCTTCTCACTAAAAATCTTCTTTTGCTTATATAAATGGGAGCATAAGATTCACTTTATATAAGTGAAACAATTCATTTTTTCCTTCTTTTTCCGATGTGAGATTATAAAATAAGAGTTAAATGAAAGCTAACCAATAGGGAATAATTTATATAAATTAGAGCATAAGATTCACTTTATGTAAATGAAACAATTCACTTTTTCCTTCTTTTTTTTTTCTTCTTGATTTGCGATTGTAAAATAAAAGATAAATGGATACTAGCCAATGAGATAATTGTCTAAAATTAAGAAAATTCAATAATTTTAGAATGAGGGTTTGGAGCTTCTACAAGGCTTCTCCCTTAAAACTCCCTTTATAAGATTCATTTTATATAAGTGAAACAACTTACTTTTTCTTTCTTTTCTCTATATGGAATTGGAACACTTTATATAAGTGAAACAACTCACTTTTTCTTTATTTTCTCGATATGGGATTATAATTATTTTAAAGTTAAATATTATGAGAGTATAGCAATTCCGGTCTTAACTCGACCCTTGTTTTATTCTAGACTTGGGTTTCATGGTTTTGTATTGTTGTTCATATCTTGCTTCCCTTGTATTTCTAAAATTATGAAAGTATAGCGATTCAAATCTTGACCCGACCCTTGTTGTATTCTAAACTCGGGTTTCATGGTTTTATATTGTTGTTCATATCTTGCTTCCCTTGTATTTCCTTAATTTTGGATATTGGGTTGTTGTGGTTGTGTTTGGAACAAATTGGTTGCTTAGTTTCTGAACTTTTGTTGCCCAAAATTTTGCTCATCTGCTCAAGCGGCACTTCTTGCGCTCAAGCAAGCTTTGCAAACTCTCTAACACGACCAAAACTTGCCCCTATAGGTTTAGCGTCGTAACCGGCCAGTAATCCTCGGATTACCTAAGGCCTCTGAACAGATTAACTTGATAATACGCGGCAACGGAAGTAAATATAAAAACATACATAGTCCATAGAGCTGTGCAGACATACATGGGACACAAAAATTCAAAACATATATGTCATGACCCGAACCTGCCCCTATGGGTTAAGGTCATAACCGACCAGTAATCGAGAGATTACCTACGGCCTCAAACCAAATAAAACATATTTCAACAGAGTTAAGGGGCTAAGACGGAAACAAACTTAAAAACTTTGTTCATAGAGCTGTGCTTACATGGTATAACAAAATCATTCCAAAAGTATTTCATAATAACTCACACATACCCATAGAGTTAATCTATATCCAAGAACTTTCAGTTATGCAGTCAGCCAAACAAAACTTATATACAAAGGTGACCCAACGTTTTCGCCAACATTAGCAAAATATAACAAAAGAACAAAAGGGCAAAAACAAGCCTTGTGCATGAGACTTTTGGGCTGACTCTCCAAAACATCGATTATTTCTCACATACTTCACTAAGACTGGGTTTGGACATCTCTTGGCTCACCTACAGACACATGAATGAGAGTGAGCGATAGGCTAGTGAATAATATCAAATAAAGAAGATACATGAATGAAATTTGAAACAGATACATCAGGCAGCTTTGGGCCCATTTCTTGTTTCTATCTAGTGTATGAAACGACTACAACCTAGACGTATAAAACAGCCTCTGGTTCACTTTGATTTTTAACAAACGGCCTCGAGCCTAATTCATTCGTATCAAACGCCCTTTGGCCCAATCATTCATGTCCAACGGCCTTTGGCCCAATCATCCATGTCCAACGACCTTTGGTCCAATCATTAGATATAACGGATATTTGTCCCCGATTCAAATTGACAAACTTACGAAACTCAAATAGGAGTAAATAATTGGACAAATAGTATACTTCAAAATATCTTTACTAAGATATTACTCAAAGTGATCCGCTGGATGATTTGCCCTTGTGCTTGACCCTACACAATTCATAAACATAATTCTTAGGCCTCTTTCTTATCTTTTACATCCATTTATAATGTTCAATGTATGCCTAAGAGTGCTTATAAATGAAAGAGAATGGAAAATGAAACACAAAACCCCCTTTTCAAAATTTCTAAAATAGGGCTCCCCGCTCGAGCGGACTCCTTTGGTCTGCAAAAGTACTGGTTGCCTCATTTTTGCGCTCAAGCGTGACTTCGGACGCTTGAGCGGAGAGTCAAAACATGTGACTGGGTGCTCGAGCCTAACTATCCCTGCTCGAGCGGACATCAATGCCTGCAAAAGTTCTAGGAGCTAGATTTTCACGCTCGAGCGGCTATTTCCCCGCTCGAGCAGACCCGACGAATTCTAGAATTTCCAGAATTGTTCTTGAAGCTCAAACTTGTATTCAAATTGATGCAACTTGCATATTATGATCCATAACTCACTTTTACATCTTCTAGCATGATACAAACACTATATTTACAACATTATGAAACTTAATTCCCATGAATCAATCACAAGCATACTCAAATGATATCAAACTTATTCCCAACACATTAAATTCATGCAACCAAAACTCATAACTATATGAATTGTGCTTGCATGTGGAATATAACTTCCATTCTCAACTCAAATGATGCAAATGATGATCAAGGCATGAATCTTCACCAAAATTCAACATGGATCGTACGTTTCATGCTCAAATACACAAATTTATAGCAATCTTTTACATGCACGCCTATGATGACTTCAAATTCACCAAGTTCAACTCAAATTATGCCCTTGATTACAAATTATCTTTGAGTTTACATAATTACAACCCAAACTTATGAATTCATGCCCAATTACTCACCTATGAGCTCCAATCTTCACAAATGTAGTTAAATCTTGAGTGTAGCTTCCAAATTCACAAACTTTGAGCCAAAATACACAATTCTTCCTTTTTCTCTCTCTAGAACTGGCCCTCTCTCCCTCTAGAGTGTGATTTTCAGATTTGAGCTAAAAAAAAATGAGATTAAGTGTAATAGGGCCCTTTATATATGTTTGCCTAATCAAATTTGATTAAGGCTAAGTAATTGAGCTTAATTTAATCGTTCTGAATCTAATTATTTTGACCCAAATAAATTTTCAATTAAATTTCACTGTAGGCTCTAAAAATTACGCCAATCACAATGGCGCGGTCAATTTCGGTTTCTGTGGCCGATAAGGCCTTCGATTTTCAGTTTACAACAGTAAGTTTAACAGATTTTCCTACGGTAAACAGATAGATATTCAAAACCGCATATGATCATTTAAATGACACTCAAAATCATATTAAACACATAATCACAATCATAATTGAGATCAATTAGCATAATACGGAACATGGTTATCACAATCTTCCTTCATTTAGGAAGTTTGGTCCTCCAAACTTATTTTACTTTTGTCGGGGAACAAATGTGGATAGTGTAGTCGCATTTCATCCTCTTTTTCCCATATGGCGTCCGTCCCATAGTGTTCTTTCCATTCCACTTTCACCATCGGAATGGACTTGCTTCTTAATTGTTTCACTTGACGGTCAATGATTCGTTCCGGCCATTCTGCGTATTCCATATTTTTATCAAAAGCTATCCGGTGATAATCAATCACATGAAACGGATCTTGAAGATAACCCCTTAACATTGATACATGAAATACATTGTGCATTTGTTCGAATCCCGGTGGCAAAGCGACTCGATAGGCAATTGGACCAAGTTTTTCCAGAATCTAAAATGGCCTAATATACCGGGGCGACAATTTTCCTTTCTTACCGAATCTTACTTGGCTCTTCATCAGAGTCACGTGAATAAACACATGGTCACCAACCTCATACTCAAGAGGTCTTCTTCGAACATCCGCATAATTCTTTTGCCGACTCTGAGCTGTCTTGAGCCTTTGTTGAATAGTTTTGATCTTTTCAGAAGTATCCTGCATAATTTCAGGTCCAAGTAAAGCCCTATCCCCGACTTCTGTCCAACAAATTGGTGATCTACACTTTCTACCATACAAAGCCTCGTATGGTGCCATACCGATGCTGGAGTGGAAACTGTTATTGTATGCAAACTCTGCTAGTGGCAAATAATCTTCCCAACTCCCTTGAAAATCCAAGGCACACATTCTTAGCATATCTTCTAAGGTCTGTATTGTCCGTTCTGATTGCCCGTCTTTCTGTAGGTGGAATGCGGTACTAAATCTCAATTCTGTTCCCATAGCTCTTTGCAAACTTTTCCGCAATCTAGATACAAATTTCGGATCTCTATCCGAGACAATAGATACCGGAACTCTGTGTAAACGAACAATCTCGTCAACATAACCCAAACAGAATCCATACCTCGAGAAGTCCGAGGTAGGCCAACGACGAAATCCATAGTCACATGTTCCCACTTCCATTCAGGAATAGGGAGAGGTTGAAGTAGACCGCCTGGCTTCTGATGTTCAGCTTTAACTTGCTGGCATTGAAGACATTTGGACACATATTCTGCAATCTCTCTCTTCATTTTAGGCCATCAATAGCTTTGTTTCAAATCCCGATACATTTTATTGTAACCCGGATGCATAGCAAACACTGATTTATGGGCTTCATCTAAAACTCTCTTCTTTAGTTCCGGAATATCTGAGATACACAATCGGTTTCGAAATCTCAACACTTTGCCTTCAATGCTGAACTCTGCTTTCAGACTTGTCTCAAATTCATCAATCACTTTCTTGAGGAATTCATCCTCTTTCTGTTTCTGTTTAATCTCATCAATGATTGCCGGTTTGGCTGAAATAGCGGCTATCAATCCACCCTGTTCACACAATACCACTTCAATTTCAGACTTCTCAAAATCTTGCAAGATCTCTTTCTGTTTAGTAAGAAAACAAGCCATACTCCCTATCAACTTTCTGGTTAGGGCATCAGCAACTGTATTAGCTTTCCCGGGGTGATATTGGATTTCAAGATCATAATCCTTTATCAGTTCAAGCCATTTCCTTTGCCGCATATTTAGCTCTTTCTATAAAAAGAAGTATTTCAGGCTCTTGTGATCTGTGTAGACTTCATATTTTGCCCCATACAAATAGTGCCGCCAGATTTTCAAAGCAAAAACAACTGTGGCCAATTCTAAATCATGTGTTGGGTAGTTCTTTTCATGTGGCCTCAACTGCCGAGAGGCGTAGGCAATTACCCTTCCGTTCTGCATTAGTACATAACCCAAACCTTTATAAGATGCATCATTGAAAATTATAAAGTTTTCTATACCTGTGGACAGTGTCAATACTGGTGTAATAGTCAGTCTCGTTTTTAGTTCGTGGAAGGCAAATTCTCTTTCGTCATTCCATTCAAATGGTTGCCCTTTGTGTGTCAGTTGGATAAGAGGCACATCTATTTTCGAAAATTCTTTCACAAAACTTCTGTAGTACCCAGCTAAGCCCATGAAACTGCGAACTTCCGTTACGTTTGTCGGCATAGGCCAATTCACAATTGCCTCTATCTTCTGTGGGTCCACTGAAATCCCATCTCTGTTGATGATATGTCCTAAGAAAATAACTTCATCCAACCAAAATTCACATTTCTTTAGTTTGGCAAATTATTTCTTTTCTCTAAGTGTTTGCAAGACAATTCTCAAGTGGAGTTCGTGTTCAAGTCTACTCTTTGAATATATCAAGATATCATCAATAAAAACCACAACAAAATCATCAAGGTAAGTCTTAAAGATTCGGTTCATTAGGTCCATAAATGCTGCAGGAGCATTAGTCACCCCAAATGGCATAACAAGAAATTCATAATGGTCATACCTTGTCCGAAACGCAGTTTTCTCAACATCCTCTGCTTTTACCTTCAACTGGTGGTATTCGGATTTCAAATCAATTTTGGAAAACACTTGTGATCCCTGCAACTGGTCAAATAAATCATCAATACGAGGCAAGGGATATTTATTCTTTATTGTCACCTTGTTCAGTTCTCGATAGTTAATACACAGGCATAGAGTTCCGTCTTTCTTCTTCGCAAGTAACACCGGTGCACCTCATGGTGAAGTACTAGGTTGAATAAACCCTTTGTCAAGTAGGTCTTGCAATTGCTCTTTCAATTCTTTTATTTTAGTAGTAACCATTCTGTAGGGAGTTTTAGAAATCGGCTGAGTGCTTGCACAATGTCAATAGTAAACTCTATCTCCCTGTCTACTAATTCCCCTGGTAATTCATTTGGAAACACATCTGGAAATTCTCTAACAGTAGGAATATTGTTCAATTCAACATTCATAGATTGTTTAGATAGCCCACAACACAAATAACCATGGCACCCTTTCCTGATCAATTTACATGCTTTCATTGCAGATATCAAATAAGATGGAGGCACTACCCCGTTACCCACAAACACGATTTCTTCATGTTCCGGTGGTTTAAATACAACCCGTTTTGTTACGCAATCAATGGTGGCACAATATTTAGTTAACCAATCCATGTCCAGAATTATATCAAAATGTCTAAAGCCCAAGGGTAGTAAATCTACATATAGAATACCATTCCTAATACGCATGTCACAAAATCGATATACAGATGTACACAACACAGATTCCCCGGATGGAGCAGATACACATAGCAAATATGGCAATGATTCTAGAGGTCTACTCAGTCTAGATGCAAATGCACAAGTTACGAAAGAGCATGTTGATCCGGAGTTAATTAATACAAAAGCATCCTGATTGCATATAGAGATAGTACCTGAGACAACGGCTTCGATGTTCCGTGTATCGCCCGGAACAAGTACAAAAACTCTTCCTTGCCTCACGGTATCTCTGGTGGTAGTAGGCCTCGTAGTATTTCTCGGTTTTGGGATCGATGCTATCGAAGTAGCAACTAACCTTCCACTGTTCTGATTATAATCTCTGGCCATATGACCGGTTTTACCATATTTAAAGCAAGCTCCTGACACATGGTAACAAACTCCGCGATGCATTTTACTACAAATATTGCACAATGGAGATGTGTCTCGGGAAGAATTCGAAGTACTTGAGGAGCCTGTATTCTACTTCTTCAAAAATTTCTTCTTCGAAAAGAAGCCCTGTCTTTTACTACTTTTCCAGTCAGTTGCTGATTTGGCCTGTCTGGCTATGTTAGCTTCTGATATTATGGCCCGGTCTAGCACCCTAATATAGGTTTCCAGCTTGAGGACATTCACCTTCTCTAAGATGTCATCTCGAAGCCCACCTTCAAAATGCCTCGCTTTCTTGTAGTCGGTATCGACCACATGTGGTGCAAATCTGACCAATTCAGTAAATTTGGCCTCGTACTCAGCTATTGTCATACTGTTTTGTTTAAGTTCCACGAATTCCGACACCTTCCTATCATGGACACATTGTGGAAAGTATTTGTCGTAGAAAATCTCCAAAAATCGTGCCCAACCAATATCCTTATTATTTTCATGCGTCAACATCCACCACTTTCTTGCCTCATCTTTAAGAGTAAAAGTGGCTAGAACTTCCTTCTGTGTTTCTAGACAAGGAAATACTTCAAACAACTTCTCTATGCCGAGGACCCAAGCTTCAACCTTCAACAGATCCAATCCCCCATGAAACTGTGGCAGTCTCATTTTCTTAAACTCTTTGGTGAGAGCTATTATTCGGTCATCATTCTGATGCTCTTGGACAGGTGGTACTGGAGGAGGAGGCGGAGAATGTGGTTGCTGCCACTGTTGTTGCCACTGTTGTTGTTGCCTTAATGTTTCTGCCATTTCCTGAATCAATCTTTCCATCCTATCCATTCTGGCAGTAGAAGACTCCTCTATCTCATCACCTCTTGTTCTCACCATCTTATTAGACTTGCATTATTCCTTATACAAAAGGTTCACAAGTATGCATATACTAAAGAATACACATATTCAAATAATTCGCAATGCACGTAAATCACAAACATATATCACATAATCATTCATCTCGAAACATTCCAGCATGTTCTTAATGCTTTCAGATTCATACTTATCACATGAATGCATCATAGATCTGTTCTAGATGCTAAGTGTTCATTTGGACAAGTGTGTGAGTTATTAACTCGTGCTCTGATACCACTCTATCATGACCCGAACCCGCCCCTATGGGTTAAGGTCATAACCGGCCAGTAATCAAGAGATTACCTACGACCTCAAACCAAATAAAACATATTTCAACAGAGTTAAGGGGCCAAGATGGAAACAAACTTAAAAACTTTGTCCATAGAGCTGTGCTTACATGGTATAACAAAATCATTCCAAAAGTATTTCATAATAACTCACACATACCCATAGAGTTAATTTATATCCAGGAACTTTCAGTTATGCAATCAACCAACAAAACTTATATAAAAAGGTGATCCAATGTTTTCGCCAACATTAGCAAAATATAACAAAAGAACAAAAGGGCAAAAATAAATCTTGTGCGTGAGACGTTTGGGCTGACTCTCCAAAACTTTGACTGTTTCACACATACTTCACTTAGGCTAGGTTTGGACATCTCTTGGCTTACCTACAGACACATGAATGAGAGTGAGCGATAGCCTAGTGAATAATATCAAATAAAGAAGATACATGAACGAAATTTGAAACAGATACATTAGGCAGCCTTGGGCCCAATTCGTGTTTCTATCTAGTGTATCAAACGACTACAACCTAGACGTATCAAACAGCCTCTGGCCCACTTTGATTTTTAACAAACGGCCTCGAGCCCAATTCATTCGTATCAAATGGCCTTTGGCCTAATCATTCATATCAAACGGCCCTTGGCCCAATCGTTCATGTCCAACGGCCTTTGGCCCAATCATTCATGTCCAACGACCTTTGGTCCAATCATTAGATATAACGGATATTTGTCCCTGATTCAAATTGACAAACTTACAAAACTCAAATAGGAGTAAATAATTGGACAAATAGTATACTTCAAAATATCTTTATTACGATATTACTCACAGTGATCCGCTGGATGATTTGCCCTTGTGCTTGACCCTACACAATTCATAAATATAATGGGTCACAAGCGATTCAATCCGTTCTTAATTCATATATTCTTCTTAGGCCTCTTTCTTATCTTCTACATCCATTTATAATGTTCAATGTACGCCTAAGAGTGCTTAGAAATGAAAGAGAACGGAAAATGAAACACAAAACCCCCTTTTCAAAATTTCTGAAACAGGGCTCCCCGCTCGAGCGGACCCCTTTGGTCTACAAAAGTACTGGTTGCCTCATTTTTGCGTTCGAGCGTGACTTCGGACGCTTGAGCGGAGAGTCGAAACATGTGACCGGGCACTCGAGCGTGACTATCCTCGCTCGAATGGACATTAATGCATGCAAAAGTTCTGGGAGCTAGAATTCACGCTCGAGCCGTTATTTTCCCGCTCGAGCAGACCCGACGAATTCTGAAACTTCCAGAATTGTTCTTGAAGCTCAAACTTGTATTCAAATTGATGCAACTTGCATGTTATGATCCATAACTCACTTTTACATCTTCTAGCATGATACAAACACTATATTTACAACATTATGAAACTTAATTCCCATGAATCAATCATAAGCATACTCAAATTATATCAAACTTATTCCCAACACATTAAATTCATGCAACCAAAACTCATAACTCTATGAATTGTGCTTGCATGTGGAATATAACTTCCATTCTCAACTCAAACGATACAAATGATGATCAAGGCATGAATCTTCACCAAAATTCAACATGGATCGTACGTTTCATGCTCAAATACACAAATTTATAGCAATCTTTTACATGCATGCCTATGATGACTTCAAATTCACCAAGTTCAACTCAAATCATGCCCTTGATTACAAATTATCTTTGAGTTTACATAATTACAACCCAAACTCATGAATTCATGTCCAATTACTCCGCTATGAGCTCCAATCTTCACAAATGTAGTTAAATCTTGAGTGTAGCTTCCAAATTCACAAACTTTGAGCCAAAATACACAATTCTTCCTCTTTCTCTCTCTAGAACCGGCCCTCTCTCTATCTAGAGTGTGATTTTCAGATTTGAGCTCAAAAAGAATGAGATTAAGTGTAATAGGGCCCCTTATAAATGTTTGCCTAATCAAATTTGATTAAGGCTAAGTAATTGAGCTTAATTTAATCGTTTTGAATCTAATTATTTTGATCCGAATAAATTTTTAATTAAATTTCACTGTAGGCTCTAAAAATTACGCCAATCATTATGGCGCGGTCAATTTCGATTTCTGTGGCCAATAAGGCCTTCGATTTTCAGTTTACAATAGTAAGTTTAATAGATTTTCCTACGGTGAACATATAGAAATCCAAAACTACATATAATCATATAAATGTCACTTAAAATCATATTAAACACATAATCACAATCATAATTAAGATCAATTAGCATAATACGGGACATGGTTATCGCAATATACATAAACCCATATATGACGTCATATACGTAACCATCCCACATTGTTATAATACGCAAAATAGGACAAAGAACTGTTTACAAAACAACAAAAGTCTAACTCTTATAACTTAGTTCACAAAACTCGACCACTAAACTCTTTTTGGAACCTCCTTGAGAGGCACAACGGTTGGCTGACAAAACTGACCTCCATCATCACTGAGCCTGGTCACGCGTATAGTTACCTATATACATAAATAATACAGCGAGGTGGAGCTCAGTGAATAATAACAGAGTAAAAATTTTAATGAAAAATGTCCATAATAGATTTCAAATAAAAAAAATATAAGCATGTTCGTATCAGAAGCAGAGTGTCATTCATATTTGTATTCAAATCGTATTCGAATCATGTGTGATACATCCATTAGCATTAACATATCACTTTGGTCAAGCATAACAAGTTCTATACTGGAATCTTCGGTACCAGGTAACATATCTCATACATGGGTCACGATATCGTTTCTCCCGCGCGAGGGCCTCATGACCATAAGCCACAGTATTGTGTCCTCTGGGAGATGGCCTCTGCTAAGGATACCATATAGACATTTCAAAGAATTGGATCATCATTCATGTAATGACAAAATAACCTTTTGCATCGTTCGAAAATAGTTCATATCATATCATAATGTACATAAAGTAGTTCATATTGAACACATAGTTTTACTAAGATATTACTCACAGATACTTTCATAATTAGCTTCGATAGCAAACCAATGGATTGACAGCTCACGGCGCGTGACCTACATAAACATAACAGATACACAAATTGAAACACATGCTCGGATAGTACTTAGCTTATTTCGTTTTGTTCTTAGTGTGTTTCTAAGTCTTATCTTCATTATTGTGTCTTAACTAGGGCTTAAGAATGCCTATGATGCAACGAGGTTGCCAAAATGCACATGAAAACACTTAGTCAGATTTGTTAAAAATAGAGGCTTCGTTCGAGCGCAACTTCTTTCGCTCAAGAGGAGGTTCAAAAATAAAGGTGGTCACTCGAGCGTAACTTCGGTTACTCGAGCGATCTATAAACTCTGCAAAAGTTTTGGTTGTGTGAATTTTCCGCTCGATGACCGCTCGGCGGTTGCTCAAGTGTGAGACTGAGGTCTTCACTCAAGCGTAACTCTCGTCGCTCGAGCGGTCTACAAAAATGGTAAACTTCTAGAAGCATGCATTTTACACTCGAGCCAACTTTTGGTCGCTCAAGCGGAAATGCAAAACAAAGAGTGGTCGCTCGAGCGCATAATCTGTCGCTCGAGCAGAGAGGTAGAATTCTGGAATTTCCAGATTTGCTTCCAAGCTTCAAAACTAAACTCAAAACTGTAAATCATGTTCTTTTGGGTAAAAAACTCAAGGGAACTTGTGTAAACTTGCAAAACATCATGAATTCAAAACCATTTCGCAAAATCAAAGCCTAAGAGTAAGCCAATTATTCAACCCAAGTTTAAAACTTTCACGTATGTAACATGTATGCAATGCTATGAACTCAAACTTGCCCAAAACATGATCAATTTAGATAAAATGGTGAGAAACTTGATAAATTCTCAAAACAAAGCCAAGATAGACACATACATGTGAGGTTTGTTTGAAATTCAAACTCAAAATGTGATGAAAATGCATGCATACATGGTATGGCTTAAATTCATTCATTTCTAGCTCAATTCTTGCATTATTCAACTTAATTCTCTAGAATTCATGTCCTAGATATCATATTGATCAAGTCTAAGGGTTGAAGTCTTACCTTAAATGGTCAACAATGCTCTAGATAGTGAATACACTAAGATTCCAAGCCTAAATCCTTGAGTTTCAAGCTAATTTCTTCCAAATTCTAGCAATTCCCTTGATGATCTCAATTCTCTCTTGGTCTCTCTCTCTCTCTCTCTCTCTCTCTCTCACACACACACACACACACATACACACACACACATTTGGAGCTTTAAGATAATGAAATGAAGGTGCAAAATGAACTAATGGATTCACATTAGCCTTATATAGGCTTATTAAGGAAGCTTAAGTAAGCTTGGTTTCAAACTAATCAAGTATCATTATTTTATTCTAATTAATTCGTTTGAATCGAATGTAAATTAAACCTACCATAATTTCCTAAAAATTCCAAACACCACATATACCAAGTCAATTTCGTGATCGGATGACGATAAGGCCTTCAATTCACAGAACAAAACAGAAACACAAACAGGTCTTTTTACGATAGATAGATAGAAACACAAATAATGTAATTAATTCATAATTTCATCTTAATTACTTATTAGGCATCCTTAATCATAGTTTAACAGTTAATCATAGGTCGGAGTTGTTACACTCTCAGTACTTTTACAGGTTTGCAAAACTATTGAGAGAGCATATTCTATGCTTAAGCGGATCTTTCTGCGCTCAAGCGGCCCTTCTTGCGCTCGAGCGATTGGTCTGTTGTCTGCAAAACTACTGGGAGTGTGCATTCTGCGCTCAAGCGTCACTTCTTGTGCTCGAGCGGACTGTGCGTATATTAGTCCAAGAATATCACTTTTTACATCATTTTTTCATAACTTTCTCTCTCAAAACCCTAGATCGGGACCTTTTCTCTCTAAAACCTACATTCTCTCTACATTTTCACCTAGATCTAGTGGTTTCTCTACCCTACTCCCTTTGAAAGAAAGGTAGAGTATCTCAAGGGCTACATTTCTATCTGAATAGAGTTATGTTGGTGCATTTTTGAAGTTTTCTTCTTGCATTGCTCGTCTTCTAGCTTTGAGGTAGGGACTTTCTACACTCTCCTATGATTTTTAACTTAGCTATTTATTGTTGTGTAAAGAATGTTGGGATTTGGAGGATTTTAGACAAACCTAGGGTTTTGGTTTAAAATCAAAAGAGAGGTTTTCAAATGAAGGTATTGAAAAAGATTATGGGTGTTGATATGAGGATGTGTTGTGTTGAATTTGTTGATTTTGATACATAGATTGGATTTTGGAAGAAAATTGAGTTTTTCCCTAAAATGTTTCAAATAATTATTTTGTATAAATAATGGAATTGGTATTGAGAATATGAAATTGGATAGACATTTATACAAATGGTGGAGTTGGATACGTGTTATCTCTCACCTATGGAAATTTAGATAATTTATTTATCTTGGAGATTGTATATTTGTTTAGAAATATTTGTTTTGGGCTATCGGTGGAGGATAGCTATGATTGTTGTAAGCATGAGGATTAGGTGAATTGAAACTAATCTCTTATTGGTTTGTCATTGGACATAACTGTGTTTTAATACATTGTATATGTATGATGTTTGGGAGGAGAAAGGGAATGTACTCCATGTCTGGGAGAAGCAAGGGGATGGACTCCATTGAATTAAGTTGGCCTGTGTGTCTAGAGTGAAAGTCTCAAAAATCGCCTGTATACATAGGCACTGATTCCCGCAGGCGAAATTTCGTAAAATGGAAAATTGAAGTGTTTGTGTAATGGTTATGTTGGTTTGAGAACCACTGAGTTGTAACCTCAATCGGGTTGTTTGGATAACAGTGGACATGTCTCATGAATTGATGTAAAATGAATTGACATGAAATGAGTTAAGATACAAAACTTGGCATATTATGATCTTGTAAACTATGAATGATTTTTATCACAGGCATTGTATATGCACATCATACTTATATCTTTGTTAAGATTCATATATTGTGTTAGATTGTTTCTACTGGGTTTTGGCTCACACTGCTTGGGAAAAACCATTATCAGGTGCTAGTCATATGCCTCTGCCAAGGACTTAACTTGGGAGGACTGTGGAGCTGAAGGCTTATTTTTGTTTATTTTGTGCTTAACTTTTGTACAAGCGTAGCTCGACTTTTTTGCACCCCCTTTCGAAAGTTCGAACATAAGCCCTGCAGTATTGGACTCCCGCGGTTCTGAATCTAATCTCACAAGTGCAATGTGAAATTGATAAACACCAAAGAGTCCAAATCTAGCAAATCTTTTAGAAAATCGATTTTGAATCAAATTGCCAAAAATGGACTGCTTTGCAAGATACAGAGTCGCCACCAAAATATTTTATTTTGGAAAATTTAGGAAACCCATGACTCGTGCCAAAGGCCACATGTCCGTCATCACCAAGATTGTCTCGGCTCGGGAACTTAGGTACGAGAAAGGAAGGTCATGACTGCATTTGAGCACCCCCATTCTTATCTACATTATATGCTCTTGTTTCAGTTTATTAGGCTAGCATTACTATGTGATGCGCACACACAAGTATAGACTAATTTGCAAGAATTGGAACACTTGATTCATGTTTGTTTTGCAAAATTGTTTCGAAATATGTACCACTTGAAAAAGTGATTGCATATAAACATTGCTCAAATTATTCCAATTCAAGCAATGAGCCTTTATCCACAAGCATTCAAGCAGTTTATCATTTAAGCATTTAGCCTCATGGAAAACATGCTTTGACATGGCAACATCAACACTCATGCAATTATGCTAAAGCAAGTAAAGGCTCACCTAGTACTCCAAGCTAAAAAGAAAAATGAGTTAGAAAAAATGCATGATTCTTAACCATGCAATATGACTAATGCAACACATGCGATATGCAACTAATAATCTCGGCTACTAATATGGCATATGAATCAATTAAATAACAAGTGGTCTAAGCACGTATTCAAAGAAGTATAAGAAATAACAATGCAATTAGAATGATGAACCGAGCCTTGGTGCATGTGGTACAAATAGATGCAAACATGAAAAATGCTACACAAAACGTGATGCTCCTAAACTAACCATTGTAAGCAGTTAAATAAAAGAGAGAAAGACGTGGGGGTTGAAAGACATACAAATTATTACACTGCGCTCTCACGAAGGAGGGTCTGAATGAATAAACTAGCTAACTAGCTAACTAATTAAAGCTAAGTTAATTAAGCTAATTATTACAACAAATTAATAAACTAGCTAAGCTCCTTAACTAATTATTACAACACTAGAATTAACTAACTAATTAAATAATTACAATGCAAGTGCAATTAAAATAAGTAATTAAACTAAACAATTAATTACTACGTCTCGGGAAATGAGGGATGTTCATTCATATGCTTGGTTTCCACCCGAAAAGACCACAATTTTGCTTCTGAATGCCTCTGTTTGCACAGTTGAACACCAGCACTATTGTCTACTTCCAGAACGACTCTGCTCCACCTTACCAACACACTGCTCAATTTTATATCAGTGGCCGACTGGCCAGTGATGAAGGTTGTCGGCCACCAGTGATGGCCGGCCGGCCATCTACCGGCTATCTATCGGCCATGAAAAATGGTCTGCTGGCCATTGCTGCACAGGTTCATCTTGCTGCAACAGAGGACAAACAGAGCATATACAGGGTATTTCAAGGATTTGTTTGCACAACTCACCCCTCCTTTTCATGAACAAATCAAAGGAGTAGCAAGTTCGATTCACAAACCATCAATGGATGCAATTTCATTGCATGATGGCTTATGAAACCAAGTGTGCAATTTCAATAAATGTAAAACAAGACACAAACCTCGTCCCTTTCATGAATGATCAAAGGAAGTGGTGACCTTGGAACCTTGAATCATTTTATCACTAATGAGTATGAAATGGTTCAAGTTTCCATGTGTTCAATTAACGTCCGATTGAACACAACCAAATTATTATCTTGCTCACTTTTAATTCCAAGTTTTAGTTACTCCATTTTAGTTACCTTTCCATTTTTTAATCAATTGAGTCCCAAAGGGTGAGATTAAGTCCTCTAATGAAAAGATGGCTCAAACTAAAAGTTGTTTTAGGCATGAAAGAGACATCATACTGTTGGTAATGAACCCCCTAAGGGATTAAACCATTAATCATGACACCTCAATCTCATGCTTTCAACAAACAAGTAGTTTGAACCACTTTCAAAGCAAAACAAAAAGTCAAGAAATGAGAGAGGTTGCAGAGATTATTAGTGCTGAAAATGAGTGAGAAATGCATAACTAAATGCTATCAACTCAAACAAGATGGTGTCTAAGGCCTAGAACACCAAGCTTATGAGGACGATTACACTACAAGCATGCAAAACAAAGCTCAAATGCAACTAACAGCCCAAAACAGTGCTAAAACAGGTTAAAAGAAGTCCTAAAACATGCTGGAATTGAGCTAAAAATAGCTAGATTAATATGCTAAAACATGGCACCAATTAGGCTAGTAAGCAAGACCCAAGGAGGGGAGGCTAACCCCTCCAAATTTGGACTTCAAAACATGATTTTGGCCACTGAAAAAACTCTGAAAATCAGTGTTTAAAAGCTTAAAAAAAGATAGTAAAAGAGTGGGAAACACAAGGGCAAAGGCTTCCAAAACAAGGTATAAAGAAGAGTGAACCACCCCCTAACCTTTAATGGCCTTAAACCCAAGCTTCAGCCCAAAAAACACAGAGTTTTGACAGCCCAAAACAATGGAAAAACAGTAGGAAAAATAGTGGAGAAAGCAATCAAATAAAAGCCTTATACCTCTTGAAGAGAAGAAGCAATTCAAGTAACAAAACCAAGCAAATAACACCCTCAAGAGCTCAAACCAACTTTAAGAGTACCTTAGCTCAAAGATGAGAAGATTTGGTTATGGGTGTATAAGCAAAGGTTGAAGATTTGTAGGCAAAAGTGTAGAGATTTGGTAGAGAGAGAGGAAAATTTTTTATCTCAAAATTTTCTAACCTTAAAACATGAGAGAGAGGGCTCCTATATATAGAAAATATGAAATTCCCTCAAGGAGATCTAGCCCTACACGTGGAGATAGATGTATGCATCTATACAAACAACTGGCACAACTGGCATAAAATATCTGCAAAATCTATCTCCACGTGTAGGGCTAGTGGCCGGTTGGCCATCAATGGTAGCCGGCAAGCCACTTCAGTGGCCGGCAGCCCAAAAGTGATGGTCGGCAGCCTCAAAAGGTAGCCGGCAAGCCACCAAAAGCTGCAGGCTTAAAGGACTAAGGCCTGGTCCAGGAATGATGCAAAAAGGGTGTAGGGTTTGAAAGGCTCAAAGCTGTGGCGTTCCGCTGAGGACTTCGAGCACTTGGCGAGCATATAAACTCATCATTGGGTGTGCATGCAATGCTGTCCAAGTCGTAAGGGCCGTAAAAAATGGAGTGTCTACAACAAGCTTAGGGCTTTATTTGTATTGAGCTTCTAACTCATTTTGTTGTAACCAAGTACGGTCTTGGGAAAGATGTAAGCCTTTAGGGCATATGAATATATGTTTAGCTTTCTATTCTTTTTAACCATCTTGTAACACATGTTGTAAATTCATAATGAACTATTTATGAATGTATATCGCATGTCTTCTTTTGTATACTAACTCAGATTAATGAAAGCTTCTTATTTCACTTATATCACTTGGCATTAGTTGTTTGGAGTTAGATTGTATAATTATTTTGGGGGCGTTATAGAGAGTTTTAAAATTTCATACAAAATTATTTTTAAAATCAAAACGTCTATGTGGGATTGTAAAATAAAAGTTAAATGAAAGCTAGCCAATGGGAATTTTCTTAATTGTTTAAAATTAAGAAAATAAAAAAAATGAGTATGAGATATTAATTGTAGGGTTTCTCATTAAAAATCTCCTTTTGCT
Organism: Camellia sinensis; assembly: GCF_004153795.1. Lineage (NCBI taxonomy): Eukaryota > Viridiplantae > Streptophyta > Magnoliopsida > Ericales > Theaceae > Camellia > Camellia sinensis. The sequence continues at coordinate 5,435 of NW_021028356.1, read as the reverse complement.
TATATAAATTAGTTTATTTCAAATTTAATCTATATATTTTGATAAAATCGCTAAAATTGCGATTAAACTAAGGAATCAATCAAATCAAAAATGATTTAGCCTAATCGGTTAGGTCATAATTAATTAATTAAAACTTTTAAAATTTAAACTATATTGAATTGAAGCATGCACAACACTACAATATTAAATGGGATGAGAGTACAAGATTCACTTTACATGAGTAAAATAACTCATTTTTTCCCCTTATTTTCCCGATGTGGGATTATCAAATAAAAGTTAACCAATGGAGATTTTCTTAATTGTTTAAAATTAAGAAAATCAAGAAAATTAATATGAGATATTGAAACTCTCACAAAGCTCCTCACTAAATGGGATGTGAGTATAAAATTTACTTTATATAAGTAAAACAATTCATTTTTTCCTTCTTTTCCTGATGTGGGATTGTCAAATAAAAGTAAGTCAATGGAGATTTTTTTTAATTGTTTAAAATTAAGAAAATTAGAATTCTCACATGCCTCCTCACTAATGGGATGAGAGTATAAGATTTACTTTATATGATTAAAATAACCATTTTTTTCCCTTCTTTTGCCGATGTGGGATTATTAAATAAAAGTTAGCCACTGAAAATTTTCTTAATTGTTTTAAATTAAGAAAATCAAAAAAATTAGAATGAGGATTTGGAGTATAAGATTCACTTTTTATCAGTAAAACAACTCTTTTTTTTTCGATATGGGATTATCAAATAAAAGTTAGCCAATGGAGATTTTCTTAATTGTTTAAAATTAAGAAAATCAAGAAAATTAATATGAGATATTGAAACTCTCACAAGGCTTTTCACCAAATGGGATGAGAATATAAGGTTACTTTATATGAGTAAAATAACTCAATTTTTTTATTCTTTTCCTGATGTGGATTATCAAATAAAAGTTAGCCAATGAAGATTTTCTTAATTGTTTGAAATTAAAAAAATCAAGAAAATTAGAATTCTCACAAGGCTCTTCACTAAATGGGATGTGAGTATAAGATTTACTTTATATGAGTAAAACAACTCATTTTTTTTTATTATTTTCCCGATGTGAGATTATCAAATAAAAGTTAGTCAATAGAAATTTTTTTAATTTTTTAAAATTAAGAAAATCAAGAAAATTAGAATGATTTCTCACTAAAAAGTCCATTTTTCTTATATAATAAGATTTGAGGAAACTGTTGAAATATTATTTTTATTAAATTTAAATTTAATAAAAAGATTTAAGTCTAAATTGAAAATGATGTTAGTATTAACAGTTACCCAAATTACGCCAAGCCCTGTTAGTGGATAAATTTTGGTAGTGTCGACTTTTTCAATGAAAATGTCAATTTTTTCGTTATTTTTAAGTACTAAAAAAAGAGACAAAAAAAAGAAAAAAAAAAAAAAGCTAAACTATCATCTCTCGCTCTCTATCTTTTTCCGATAAATTAATGCAGTTGCTAAGGTGGATTCAAAAAGTCAATTTCCATCATTTTCTTGGACTTGTAGCATCATTGTCCTAGTCGTAGCTTGATCTCTACCATTTAATTCATTTTCAGCCACTTCTCATTCTATCATTAGCGACGTGTTTGGTTTCATTTTCAGCCACTTGTCATTTTTTCATTAACGATCTGGTTGAATTATAAATTTTTAGTAAAGATTTGAAAAGATAAAGGAAAATGAAATACATATATATATATATATATAAATGAAATATAATTATATTACACACATTTTTTTCTATTTTTCTTTTGATGACACAAAGAAACTGGACAGAGGATCCAAATTTGAGTTTGAATTGAAGCTATAATTCCAACGATTTTTCCAAGCTTTAGCTTGCTCTGCTGCTGAGTCTGCCAACCATTTGGTGTTGTTAGAACATCTCTAATTATTTATCAAATCTTCCATTAAATTTGAGTAAAAAATTGATGAAAAGTTTGATTTGATCTAATACTGTTAAAATAAATTGATGTATATTATTGATTGATTTTTTGTGTATTATGTATATTACAAGGATTCCTATTATATAGGAGAGGATTTGGGAGTAGGTGAGGAGTAGGTGTAGGTGGTAGTGGAGGTGGTAGGTGGAGTGGGTGGTAGTGGAGGTGGTAGGTGGAGTGAGTGGTAGTGGTAATTTACATTTACACAATTTACATTAACAGACTTGAATGAAGATGAGAAAATAAAGATGAGATGAGATGGAGTGGAAGCAGTAGTAGTAGTGTTGAATGACACTGTGAAATATCAAAGAAATGAATAGGTTGAGGACTTCGTTACTTGTAACCGAAGACTTGACATGGAAGGTTATACAGAGAAAATGATGGGGTCCGGTGGTTGAAAAGGAGATGAGGCTTAGGACTCTTCAATTGGTCCCCCTTTCTCAAAAGGAGATGAGCCTGTCCAAATGGAGACCTTTCTCAAAAGTCATGAATTTGGAGCGCAATAATTGAGATTTTGATGGAAATCATACGTGTTTGATGAAGACCAAGGATAGAGGTCTCCTTCATTGTTTCACTTTTGTTTTTATTTATTTATTTAATGAACAAAATATCCCACTTAATCTGAGGGGTTGATTGGTACTGAACAAATCCCTATTTGCTCTCTCTATCTCTGTTCGTCTCTATTCTTCCATCTCTCTCTTCAGTACTCTCGCCTCCCCCACTCTCACCACAAGAACCCCTGTCTCCCAACTCTCTGTTTCTCTATTGGTGAATTTTCTATTGGTGAATTTTGTCTGAGAAAGGCACAAATTGGTGAATTTGGTATTTTTATTTTTATTTTTTAAGACACACTTTGAATAGTTGGTGAATTATGTTTTAAACAAAATGGTGAATTTCTTTTTTTTTTTAAAAAAAATTAATTAATACACTAATTAATGTATGTAGCACCATCGAAAAAAAGCCAACCCAACCAAAAGAGGCGCGCGATGCGCGTGGCTGCCTCGGCTATTTAACCATGACAGAGCCTGAGGCCGAGGCAGAAGCAAAAAAACTGCGAAATCCTCTGTAAAACTCTTCGTTGTGCTGAGAGAGAGAGGCTGTAACACTGTTGTGCTGAGAGAGAAACTCTGTAATACGCTGTAACACTCTGTTGCCCAGAAAAATGGCCTCGTCCTCGTCTTCCCGTGGACTGCTCACCCTCTTTCCCGACCTCAACGAGTCAACGAGAGAGAGAACTGGTGCGGTGGCACTGGAACCTCAACCAAACACCGCTGGGTATACTCCGTTGAACTTTCCGATGCGGTCTGTGGAGCAAAGAATGGCAGTGCTGTCGGATGTGGAGGCCAATCAGTATACTTTGAAGGTATGTGTGGAAAGTATGACGGCGGTCACAAACTTGTCGCACCGGCTGCAGAGTAGGACAAATGAGGTGCAGCAGCTAAACGCCCAGCTGGCTCTGCTCCAACGCATGTATAAGGATGTGCTAGCAGAGATAAGCGTGCTAAGGGCAGAAAACAAGGAGCTGAAGCGGAAGGCCACCGTGATGTTTCGATTTGGAGGGCCGCCATATACTGCAGTGGAGGAGTAGGGAGTAGTGATCGTGCCCAGTGGAGTGGGAAACACGGAGGCTAGCAGGTAGGTGGCGGAAGGAGTGGCTACCGGCCGTATGTCTGTTTTGTCGGCAAACTGAAATGGCCGGTCGGCATATTTTCCTGGCCGGTCGGCATATATTTTTGGCCGGTCGGCACTAAACGAGGGGAACCACCAGAATGTTGACACCTGTTCCCCCACTCAACCTTATCTCCTACAAAAGATCCCAGCTTCGTAGTTTTTCTCATTTTCACACTGATGTGCTCCAATGGAAAAAATTTTTTTTTTTTTTTTTTTTTTTTTTGTTGTTGTTAAAAAAAATAAAAATAAAAATGGAATGGAAAATTATTTGAAAAGAGTTGGCTCACTTGTCATGGAAAAAAAAATGTGTAAAATAAATAAAGAAAAGAGGGAAGTGGGGGTGCAAAACAGTGTGTGGTTCGTGTCCTTGTCAAAAGGAGGAGTAAAAGAAATATAAAAAAAATATGAGTGGGGAACAAGAGTGCGTGAGTGGAGTCTTTAATGCACTCTCTTTCATGATGTGAATAGTGAGGGCTCCATGTTTGGAGAGGCAAGATCTGACTGTCTGGCTTAGTTGATGATGAAAGTTGGGATAATATATATTATTTTGATGAGGCGGTTCTCTTTCTCATTCCAGCAGGAAACGCCGACGAGCTGCTTGCATATGAAGGTGACGGAGGTGTTGGTGAAGATCCATGAGGAGAGTTTGGATTGTGGGTCGCTGATAGAGTTCTTGAAGCCTTCCAGACACCGATGTTGACATGCCATTGGTGGAAAACTTGAGTAATAAACAAGCCACGATGGAACCAAGCAACTGGGCAATCCAGTAGAGGATGCCACGTAGGAGGGTGATGTGGCCGCCGATGAAGGCGCCGAAGGTGACGGCGGGGTTGACGTGGCCGCCGGAGATGTTAGCTCCGATCGAGACGGCGACGAAAAGAGCAAAAACATGGGCGATGGCAGCAGAGATGACGCCGGAGGAGAAGAAGCCGGCACCGGAAGAGCAACAGCGAAAGCGCCGAAGATTTGGTTAGAGCCTTCTTCTTGTTAGAGATTTAGGCTTCGAAAGCGCCGGAGATTTGGTCGGAGAAGAAGCCGGAGACTGAGCTCCGACGCCGGACACTATGAAGAACAGAAATGCAAAAAAAACGAACGCAGGGTTTCGAGCCCAGGCTTGTTCTAGAAAGAGAAAGTAGAGAGAGAAAGTGTGAGAGAGGTCTTGCGAGTTGATGGAGGTCTCAAATTGGTTGAGGTCCAGCGGGCGGCCAAGGCGAGGTTGCCGCCCGCCGGTGAAGCGAAAAATACTAAATTCTTAACCTTGCTCTGATACCATGTTAAAATAAATTGATGTATATTATTGATTGATTTTTTGTGTATTATGTATATTACAAGGATTCCTATTATATAGGAGAGGATTTGGGAGTAGGTGAGGAGTAGGTGTAGGTGGTAGTGGAGGTGGTAGGTGGAGTGGGTGGTAGTGGAGGTGGTAGGTGGAGTGAGTGGTAGTGGTAATTTACATTTACACTTACACAATTTACATTAACACACTTCAATGGAAAACTAAGATTTTCATCAAATTCGACCAGTCATATGGCCTAGAGTAAATTTTCAGTTCATAAGGCCAAAATTCGGTCGTCTGGTTGGTTGTCCAGTCGATCGTCCACCCAATTGTTCACCAACGGCTACCTACAAAATTTGATAAAATGTTAAACGCTCCCTTAATTTGACGAAAAATATATCTCTCCCTTCATTTGATATCAATTTAATAAAATAGTTGGAGCACCATTTTTATTAAATTTTTATCAAATTTAAATTTAATAAAAGATATGAGAGTGGATTAGAGATGACCTAACAGATGAGATTGTTAATGAGATTGT
>NW_021028353.1:1203505-1225984 GCF_004153795.1 Camellia sinensis | reverse complement strand
ATGTGGTACTGTTCATCTTCTCCCTATTGCTTCTGCTGATCAACCTGCTGATATTTTCACCAAGGCTCATCCTCCTGGGCGCTTCCGTGATCTTGTTTCCAAACTCAACTTGGTCGATGCCTACCTTCCTTGAGTTTGCGGGGGGCTGTTAACATATAATATACATCATAGTGCATTTGTAGCTGTAAACCCAATATACATCATAGTGCATTTGTAACTGTAAACCCACTACCACACACTTTCACTTTTATATTGTTTTTTTAATATTGTCTTATGCTTTCGGTGCTCCATTGTCCCCTTCTCCTCTCTATAAAGAGAGAGAGCTCATTCTCTTGTAAATATACAAAAATACAATAGCAGACATTGTATATATCAATCTCTCATTTCAGTCTCTCTCTTTTCTCTCTCTCTCTCTCTCTTTACCAATCTTTCACTATTATTGTTTAATTAGTCAAGCTGTGTAATCCATCCAGTTTTCCATAGAAAAAAGAAAATGGATGCATGTGTGAATTGTGATTATTATCCCATATCCATATCCGTATCCAATTCAATTCATATTTAATATGAGAGTTTTGCTTCTTTAGAATTTATGTCCTCTGTTACTAATGAAAAACTCCAATTAAACTACAACGCAAATGCCGAGACTTGGGCCTACTTTTCCAGCACTTGAAAGACAATACCTGCATCAAACAAAGGTCAAAATCCATGTAAGTAATTCTGATAGATTTCTCCAGCACACAGAAAATACACATCTTACAAAGTCAAGGTCAAATTGTACCTCAAGATCATGGCGCCAAGCTTGGTATGTCAAGTTTGAGGTGGAGTGTCCCATCATACTCTGCCACTCCATTTTCCCACCCTTGTTTTCAATAAGTTGCAATAGGTGTTCTAGATCTTTCTCTACCACAACATTCGCTACCTGTGAGGTTCCTGTGTTAAGCCTGCTAAAAAAAGTAAGTCAAAATATGGTGACATGTCCAGTAAGTTAAGGTTCAAAAGTTTATAAACATAACTGGTGGTAATCCAAATAATAATAATATATATATAATTTTCTTAGGACACAGCAATCCCCTGTTTCCTAATCTAAGTTAAGAAAGTTACCAAAATGATAGGCTTAGGTAAATGTCTTCTACCGTGCATGCAGTAGCTTCTTACAAATATAGACAACCTCAATCTCCCTAAACCACAAAGTCAATGTTTTATATATCCCTAACTAGACTTCGTAAAGCTTAAGTTAGGTGCCCCAACCATTTGTTTTTGTCAATACTAATTAGTGAGAAAACTTGACTTGGAGACACTTTCGAAACTTTGCAACCACAACATAACGAAGTGACCCTCCACTTTGTGGTTCAATATAGTTTAAATTTTCAAACACAACCAAGATGTGATAATTGGCAATTTCCTTCTAGTGGATTAGTCCTCAATTTTTTATTTTTAAATAATACCAAGTGTCATTCCACATGTTTGGATTTTCAAAGATACCATATCGTTATAAATGGAGTAACCTCATTGTCAGTGGCATATCGCCACTAGATTACTAAAATAACCGTACACATAAACCTAACACGTGAAGGGCTGCCAAGAACTCAAAAAGACACAAAACCCCGACTGGAAAAAACAAAATTTTTCCAAAATATATTAACCAATAGAAGTAAAATTAGCAAACTCTGTGACTCATCTAGCGCCAGCATTGCAACATGTTAAGTGGACCACTATATCAACTATCAACGTAACCAATGACGAATGTCGGCAACACAATCATAAATCAATACGTCAACTACATTGTTCTATACATAAAACAGAAAATCCAAGGGCATACTACGAAACCAGTAACGCCACGACAAAATCGTTACCTTAACTACGGATGCCACAAACCGACACACATTATCCAAAAATTCCAACTATTTCAACGACATAACCGCGTATAGTAGCCACACACCATAGACCATACTGTTCCCTGCATACTTTAAAAATAAATTCATGCCAAGCTTAGAAACATAAAAGCCCTAATCACATAATTATCATAGATTTAGTTGCATTATTAACAAATAAGGTTTTAGAGCACAGTCCCTTATCAATTCAAGGCATCAAATTGCATACAATCACCAAGAAGCCTTAATCAAAAACCCTAAATTAATTCTCATAACAGATACACAAACACATATGCATATATAAATAAAGTCATTAATAAACAATTCGCTAAATGAAAAACCAAATTTCAAAACCGTTCTCACCTAACGTCACTGCCACTTTCGACCAGCTGTGCCGCCGCCACTGGAGAACCATCCTTTCCCTTCCAAATGAACTTGGACCAAAGTCTCCAACCAACCGAAAATGCCGTGAAGGCGAGCCAGAACCTCCGAGCCCCAAACCTCGGCGGCGCGATCCAGGCGAACCGGATCTTGGAGCGGAGACTGAGATAGAGCAGACCGGTCCACCTAGGGCGCCAGGAGCAGCCGATAACAAGGTCGATCATGACAGCGAGCCAAATCGGGACTGAGGAGAGTAAAACGTCGAGGAATGTCTCAGCAAGGCCTGGGCAGTGTAGAAAATAGATCAAATCGAAGAAGCTCTGCTCCATTATCGATCAGTGTCTATACAGATACATGTATGTACATGAGAGAATCGATAAATATACATATATGTGTATGTATATACAAAGTGGAAGAGATAAGAAGATGAGGTGCTAAGCCATGGAAGCTTGGATAGATGGTGGTGGCGGTGGAGCTTTGAAATCGAGAGAGAGAGAGAAATCAAAATCGCTCTGAGATGAAATCAAAGATGAATCTCTGAAAGAGAGATCTAGAGGGAGAATCGAAATCGCGGTGGCGGTGCAGATTGATCTGAAATCGGTGAATCGATGAATCTCGCTACCTTGCTGATGCAGATGGTGGTGGAGGTAGAGCTTCGAAATCGGTGAATCTGTGAGATTTGAATGTGAGATTCGATGTTTAGAGAGGATTGAGAGAGAGGCGACGTGAGGATAAGGGTTTAGAGAGGATTGAGAGAGAGGCGCGACGTGAGGATAAGGGTTCAGAGGATTCAACATTTATGTCTAAAGACCTGAAGGGTTACAAAGCTTTATTCTCAAATTCAAAATAGGCGCGTGCGGTGTACAACATTTGGAGGCGCTTTTAAACGCCTTCGATCATAAAACGGTGTCGTTTTAATTAAATAAATATGCGACGTTTTTAAAATGTCACTAAATATTAATAAAGATGACGTTTACGAAAACGACGTTAAAAAAACGTCGCAAAAACCCTTATTTCTTGTAGTGAGATATGTGATTATGACATTGTATGTTAGACTTTTTCAATTCTAAGAAAAATTTCAAAATTTTATTGTCATCGACACCTTATAGAATGTACAGGCTCAACAAATTTTGCATAAATTATAATCCAAAACCATTTTTCTATTTTATGAAGTTTACCTTATTGAATATATCATCCATTAGACTTTCTATATCTCTGAAAATACCAGAGAAATTCAGGATAGTGAGGCCAAATCTATCTCAAAAAATGTTTTAATGATTTACTTACTATATAATAATAGCAAAGTCTCTGCAAGCAAAAGGGACGACTGAGAGACTATTCCGTAAGTTATGGCAATCTACGTAGTTAAACACAACACATCCAATTTTTCACTTTCACAACAAATGTGAGCCCACCATATCATACAACAATTTGTTAAAATATACAAATGTGAGCCCACCGTATCATACAACACAATGTTAAAAATATTAATCTATTTTAAGGAATTTAATTTTTTTAATACAATTATTATATTTAAAAAATATTAACTTTTTAAAATTACCCTTTGATTTAAAAATAAAAATAAAAATTGAAAAATATCAATTATCATAATTAATGAATTTAAAAGAATGGCAAAATAAAAAATTCATGTTATTTTAGTCCTTAATTTTTGAAAAACAAAAAGAACTAATATTTTGGGACAATAAAAAAATAAAATACAGGACTAATATTTTGGAACGGATGGAGTAATAATCTTTAAGAGTGTTGTTTATACAAACATAACTTAATGTAGAATTTTAATGGGTGATTCTATTTACACACCACTAATACTCTCAGTACACACCATTAATAGATTAAATTTATATTTCAATAATATCCTTCAATGAAATGACCATTAAGGACAACATGAGGTATATTTTATCCATTCAAAAAATTCATATTTAAAAATATAAAATACTCTTCACACACCATCATCCCTATATAGTTTAGGATTTTAATATATAAATATTGTATTTCTTCATCATTAACATACACTCATGATATCATTTATTATCATTTAGCTCACTTCATTCTCTTCTCTATTATATTTATTTTTCAAACTCAAAACATTATTGCCTTTGAAGATTTAGGGTTCAAGAATATTGACATCAATTAATTTTGAAGATTTGCACACTAAGGATGATACTAAGATGGTTGGTTTTGAGAAGACAACCTTAGGAATTCAAAATTTTGAATTTTAATGTAAGACTTGAATCTGAAGTTTGAATTTTTGTGCAAAAAATTTAAATTCAAATTCGAAAGTTTTTTGCCCAAAAAGATAAGCAATGGGCCGACCCAACCTCACACCTGTGCCTGGCTTGGGCCATCAGCGCGTGCATGTTATTTTTGTGTCCAACTCAACATAGTCCAGAACTCCCCTCCTTACAGAACTTGCGGTGCCCTTAGGGCCGAAATCGAAAAATCCAACTAGAGACTTATAAACACTTCAACCTTCTTTTATGTTTCCAATGCGGGACAAGACAAATGCACCTTATTCAAACATGTAACATATTCCATGAGGAAAACTTCGGCATTAATTTCCATTCACGCAAAAATTGATTTTCGCCAACTAAATACACATTCTTGTTCTCCACACGACAATGATTACGTTGCTGCTTGGACCTATCCAAACGAATGTGTGGATCCCTGTGACAACCTTGATCCATGATTAGCAAATAATCCTTAATTAAGAATGCTAATTAAGTTTTAAGAATGAGATTATGCATTAATTCTACATTTCATGTGTTATTTGTATTTATATCTGTCGGTTGTAGGAATATCCATTTGAAATTCTATTTTGGCAAGTGAATTGAAGGCCTTATCGGCATTTGAACATGAAATTGACTAAGTCAAAGTGTAATTTAGAATTTTTAGAAATCTATGGTAGGTTTAATTGAAATTTGATTCATAATCAAATAATTAGAATAAATTAAATTAAGCTAAACAAGATTAATTAAGCTTGATTAAACCAAACCTATATAAGGCTCAAGTGACTTCTGGAACTCACTTTACACACGTATTTCATCACCTTCCTTGAGTTCAAACACGAGAGAGAGAGAGAGAGAGAGAGAGAGAGAGAGAGAATGTGAGATCAAACTAGAGAAGGAAGAATTGCTAACTATTGTGAGGAAATTGGTGGAATTGTATAAGAATTGCTAGAATTCAATAGAATTGAGGCTTCTAGGTAAGGATTCACTCCTCATTTTATGACATTAGGCTGATTTACATGTAAATTCAAGAGAAATTAAAGATTAATACAAGAATTAAGCTTAAATAGGTGAATTAGAATTTAATTATGTATGCATGTCCATTTCATCACATTTTGAGTTTGATTTCCAAGAATTCTCACATGCATGGGCATATACTTGCATGATTTTGAAAATTCAACATGATTCTTCTCTTCTCGCTACATTTGATCATGTTTTGGAACCAAAGACTTCAAGTTCATGCATGCATGCTGTGTACATATAAGTTTCAAGCTTAATTTTGATGAATTGACATGCTTTTGGGCCTTGATTTTGCGAGATGATTTCCAATTCATGATGCATTACGAGTTTCTACAAATTTTCTTTACATTTGGGCCCAAAAGAATGAGCTTTGATGTGTAAAAGTTGTGTTTTGAAGCTTGAAAAGCAATCTTGAAATTCCAAAATTCGCACTGTTCGCTCGAGCAGTAAACTCTTCGCTCGAGTGCACATTGCAAGCTCTCAGAAGTTTTGTAGACATGAGTAGTTGGCTCGAGTAATCCAATCATCACTCGAACAAACTCGCCTTTTCAAGGCACATGGCTTGAGCGATCAAAAGTTAGCTCGAGCCTAAAATGAGAGCATCCAGAAGTTTTGCAGACTAAGGGGTCTACTCGAGCTACCAAAGCATAGCTCGAGCGAACTGACATGTTTCTGAAATTTTACAAAGTGTTTTCCAAGTGCATTTTTTTTCATTCTCATTGCATCTAAAACATCCTTAAGCCATGATTTAGGCTACAATAATAAGGATAAGAATTAGAAACACACCTAGAAAGAAATGCAATAAGTTAAGTGCTTACCGATCGTGTGTTTAAATGTGTATCTGTCATTTATCTGTGTAGGTCATGTGTTCTCATTTGCCTGATCTATCTGGTTGGTCTACTCTATTTAATCTGCTTCTGGAGCTATCTGTGAGTAACAACTTTGTAAAGCTATGTTTGCTTGTAAGTATTTTTTGAATGATATGATATATATATATATCTATTTTCTAAAATGTTAATTTGTGAATCATGAATGATTGTCTAGTTTTCTGAAATGTATTTGTGGCATTCTTAGCATCATGTGATTCATGTGATATCTGTTATCTGTTACCTGGTACTTAGGTTTCACGTGGGTTCCATTCATGAAACTGGTTATGCATAACCGTTTATTTACTCTGTACGTGGTTTTTATGACCATCTCAAGTGAATATTGGTCTTCATGACCACCTTATGTAAATATGGGTCTATGTGACCAACTACTCTGCCCGTGGGTCTTTATGACCAATCTGATCTGCTAGCTAATGGATGTACTACTTATAACTGCTTATGAAAATCTGAAGAAGTATATGAATCTGTTTCTGATCTGAAATCTATTTTCTAAATCTGTTTTGAACATCATTCATAAAACATTTACTCTGTTGTTATTTACTAGTCTCTAACTCATTATTTATATTATATATGTAGGTGATCAGATGCCCAACTAAGCTTAGAACTTCAAGTCTAGGTTTGTTTTGTTAAGCCAACCACTATGCCTTATATGGAGGTTCCTAAAAGTCAATGTGGTCAAGTTTTATAATGACGTCTTTTGTCTTCTTGTGTTTGTTGGACGGTTTTGGCTTTATCTGTATATAGAAATGATGTAAGACTGATGTAATTATGACGTCACATATATGTATATAAAGTTCTAAATTTTCTATCCTATATATGTCTGCACATCTTTATGAACGATGTATTTTGATATTTGCTTCCGCTAGTCCCTTATTTTATTATTATGTTTTAGAAGCCTTCAGTAATCTCAGGATTACTGGGCAGTTACGATGCCAAACCTATAGGGGTGGGTTCGGGTCATGACAAAGTGGTATCAGAGCACGAGTTATATCGCACACATGAGTCCGTATGAGCTATAGGATGTCCTAGAAAAGAAATAGAGACATTACATCAACATGTGTGAGTATATGTGTGTAAATCAGGTGAATATGTCTGAAATGAAATGAAATGAAACTGAACACTATGAAAACTGTAAAAGAACTATTTGCTTATGTTTATTAGTGTTTTGTTTACTTATAGCAAATAGAAAGAACAAGAAGTGATGATGTAAGTGAATCCTCTGATGCTCGAATAGACCGAATGGAATGAGTGCTAGAAGCTCTAACTGAGTCCATGAGGCAACAACAAAGACAACAATCATTACCCTTACTGCCTTCTTCGGTACAAGTTGAGCCGATGACAATGACATCACCAATTTGACTCAAAACTTTAATAAAATGAAGCCACCAATTTTTCTCAGTGGTATTGAACCGCTAAAGGCCGAAACTTGGATGCTTAAGACCGAAAAATTGTTTGAGGTCTTTCCATGTTTTGAAACTCAGAAATTTTTGTTGGCACTTACACTCTGAAAGAAAAAGCTAGGCGTTGGTGGATGCTAATACGAGATAACAATAGGACTATGACATGGAGCCAGTTTAAAGAGATATTCTACGAAAAATAATTTCCCCAATGCTTGTAGGATCGTAAAGTCTCTGAGTTTGAACAGTTGAACCAAGACAGTATGTCAGTAGCAGAGTATGAGGCTAAATTTACAGAGTTGGCCTAGCTTACACTTCATATGATGGACACGGACTGCATGAAAGCTCTGAAATTTGAAGGCAGACTCAACGTAAATGTGTTTGATCGAGTCGATGTGTTAAAACTAACTAAGTATGTGGATGTACTGGACGAAGCTTTGATGAAACAAGCTAAAATCCTAACAACTAAATGGAGGGGTAAAAGATCCGGGTTCAATTTCAAGAGGAGTCGGTCATTCTCGATAAACAAAAAGCAAAATATGGGATCTACTAGCAGTTCAAGTCGAGGAAGTGGGTCACACCTACTTGTTCAGAATGTGGAAGGAAACATAAAGATGTGTTACCGTGCAACGGGTGCATGCTTTAGGTGTGGCAAGACTGGCCACATGGTAAAAGATTGTCCACTCTAATTTGAAAATAGCAACTGTCTTGTGGCAAGTTTAGCTGGATCTGCTTCAACACCGAAAACAAATACAAGAATTAATACTGGAAAAGAAACTTTGAGACAAGGGAGAGTGTTTGCACTTGTGCCAAAAGATGTCTAGAACACTAAATCTGTGGTGTCAGGTATACTCTCAATTTGTGCTCAAAACGCATATGTGTTGATAGATTCTAGTTCTACACATTCCTTTGCGTCTCATGCTTTCTCACGAAAATTAACTAGTCCCTTAGAGCCTATGAGCTATCTGTTATTTGTATCTACACCATCTGGAGGTTATAATGTGTGCTTATGTGTATCCTGCATGTGACATTATGATTAGTGATGTGCTATTGTATGTTGATCTTATGTCTTTGAGTATTAATCATTTTGGCTGCATATTGGGTATAGATTAATTAATGAAATATCATGCAATTATTGACTGTGTGAGTAAATCTATTGTGTTTCGACCATCAAAATTACCTGAGTTTGTGTTTTGTGGAAATGGTGTTGTTCCTCCCCCGTACTTGATTTCTTTCATGAAAGCCAATAAACTATTGAGAAATGGTTGTAAGGGTTACTTGTGTAGTGTGTTGTCTGTCGCTACAGACTTTGAGAGAAAAGAAATTGTATGCAAAACTATCCAAATGCAAATTGTAGCTTGATAGCGTGACTTTTCTGGAGCATGTGATTAACAAGGATGACATATCAGTTGATCCGCATAAAATTGAAGCTATTGTGAACTGGTCAAGACCAACCACAGTGACCGAAATTTGGAGTTTTCTGGGAGTTACTGGTTACTATAGAAGATTTGTGAGGGATTTCTCCAAACTTGCCATGCCACTCACTCAGTTAACACAGAAAGGAGTACCATTTGATTGGAATGATCAGCGTGAATCAACTTTTCAAGAATTGAAAACCAGATTAGTAACTGCACAAATTCTAACTTTACCTTCTAGTATGGATGGGTTCCAAATTTATAGTAACGCTTCCTACAAAGACTTGGGGTCTGTATTAATGTAAAATGGTAAAGTGATTACATATGCTTCTCGGCAACTCCGACCACATGAGAAGAGCTATTCGACCCATTACATTAAACTTGCAGCTATGGTTTTTGTTTTGAAAATCTGGCACCATTATCTGTATGGGGTGACTTGTGAGGTATATATGAACCACAAGAGTTTGAAATATTTCTTCACTCAGAATCACTCAGAAAGAATTGAACATGAGGCAAAGAAGATGACAAGAATTAATAAAAGATTATGATTTGCAGATTCTGTATCATCCGGGAAAAGCCAACACTGTTGCAGATGCTTTGAGCATAAAATCTAGTGGAAATTTGGCATGCTTGGTCACTGGTCAGGAAGAGTTATTGTGTGATTTAGAAAGAAATAAGATAGAAGTTGTCTTACGTGAATAGGCTAGAACTCTAGCTGTCATTTCTGCACAACCAGCAATCATTGAAGAAGTTAAAGAAAGGCAACGGGAAGATGAGTCTTTGAAAAAAAATTGTTGATGAAAGTATAAGAGAAAACAAAGGGAGGGGAAAAATAATGTCACTTTTTGTATTTTGAGTGTCCTTGGCTCCTTTTTCTTTTTTTTATTTCATTTCTCAACTCAACCAAATATAGTTTAGAATGTAAATCTTATCAATTGTTTCTCTATTTTTTTTTTTAATTTCTCTCATTAAATCCTCAAAGTCATAATTAAAAAAAAATTCAATATGATTATTCATGCCTTTAAATGTTTAAATAAAATTACCTTCAAGTCTGTAGATGCCAATGGTTAAATATTATATTATTATAGGGAGTGGTTAGTTCAATTCCACTCACATTGGTTGGGTCATTAGGAAATACTCTGTTTGGTTTTGACTATAGTTTTCAAAAATAATCTGATTTTTTTTTTTTGTGTGTGTGTGTGTGTGTGTGTGTGTTTTCTTATTGCATGTAATTTTTTTAATACTTTAAGTAAATTTTTTATTTTTTAAATACACATAACATAGATACAAGTATACTGAATAAATAAAAAAATATATTAATCTTTTTTGTATGTTTTAGTATTTAGTGTTCTTTTAAAAGATTATTTTTTTGCTAATAATTTATTTTTCAAGTGTATTTAAATTAAGTGGGTTTAAAAAGTATTAAAAAATGCTTAAAATATTTAACATGTTCACAACAAAACAAAAATACACATATATAAAATGTTTTCAAAATTTAAGCTAAGAATATAATTTCTTAAAAGTTGAGGAGAGGCACGTGCCCCCCTAAGTCTCTTGCCCCGGTCAATACTTGTCAGACACTTTCCTAACATGTCTTATTTTTAAAAAAATTCTAGACTTAGATACGCTTTAAAGAAACTTTGGAAACACACGCATTACAAATTTGAAAAAGTAATTTGAAATCAATGATAAAAGAAAAATAATATAAAATTTTCATATCGTTGTGTCCAAGCTCTTAGCATAAGGCCTTAGTTACTTATTTCGGTTAATTTTGTCACCCTTTTTTTCAATTTATTGTTGTTAATTAGCTTAATTGATAATTGTTGGCAGGTAGTCAGCCATGCAATGAGCATTGTTAATAATGAAATGTATAAAAGAGTTTTTCACAAAGAAACCCAAATATTACAAATATGAACCATTTGCCTCTATTCTAGAGCAGGATTTGAACTCCACAATTGACCCCAACTTCTCTTTGGAGTCAAAACACCACCAACTTTCCTTTGGAATCAAAACACCACCAAGGTTTGCATTATTAGTGCCTTGAGACATAAATTTAGTTGGGTTTTCTGGGCATCAAGCTAGGCTTGAACTTGCCACATACTTGCTAGAGAACACTTTGTAGCTCACAAGCGTAACTGTTCATCCTTGCACTCCAAAAATCCATTAGGATTTAGTAAAAATGGAAACGCATACAGCGTGCAAGGCAACTGCAAAGAAAACTGCCTTCAGAGCAAAATTAGTTGTACTTGAGTACTTCAATTTATTTATTTAGGACTTGAAAAGATAGTTTGATTTTGTGTATGAAACATATTTTGATAACTTCTCTCCCCTAGGGATCAATTGATGTCTATGATACAGTTCCTATTCATCATGTTAGTGCCATGTTTATTGTTGACCACTCAAGTTTTTATCATGATCTGCTTCTTCCTATACATGATATATAATCATTTCCACTAGTTATATCATTCACTTCCTTTTGAAAACTTCACACAAAAGCTTCTATCGACATACAAATACAAGGAATATGTGTAAAGTCATAGTCTAAATTTAAAAACATTTAGATGAGCACTGTGGAAACATGAAATCAGTTTCATCCATGTAAATTAGAAGTATTTTGAGCACGCACCCTACTTAGGAGTTTGTATCATTTGATATTAGAGTCATCCATCATGTCGAGTATGGAATATGACACACCTATGTGAGTGTGGGATCAAATGGGTGTAGCATTGCAGTTTGAGCCGTGGAGGGGACGAATTATAGGCTGCCTGGATTAATATACCTACCAAGGTGTCAAAACTACAAAGGAAAGGGCTACCATTGGGTCAAGGGTAAATAACTGTAGACACCCCATTTTTGACCGTCCTCAAGACTTGGACGTCACCGTTTGAACACTCGGTGATTATCCATGTTTGTGTTCGTTTGGAGTTCCCGGAGGCCTCGGCTCGCGCGCCTTGCCTCAGGATCTCCGAACTTGACCGTTTAGTGTCTGGTTTTGCACCAAACACTTACATCTTGCCTTTGAGAGGCAGGGTGGGGCTTGTAGACCATCCCCACCCATCACCGGCAGTGGCTAGATGCCACCGGCTGGTTTTTGCTGCCACCGGCAATATAGTTTGCCGGCCGACACTCTTTGTTGCCGGTCAGCACTTTTTTGTGCCGGTCGGCACTCTTTTTGGCCAAGATGGCATTTTTGGCCGGCCGATTGCTGTTCATCTGCTTTTGCAGATATTTTTAGACAGCTGTATTGCTTTTGCTCCCCTCCATACACGTGTATGGAGGGATCTCCCTCTTGCAAAGCTTGTCTTGGAAGCTTTACAAGAGGCATATAGGGAGAGGCTCTCTCTAAGGCAAAAAGAGAGCTTTTGAGACATTTTTGAGAGAGAGAAATACAGACCAAGCTCTGGTTTTTCTAGGGTTAGGGTTAGATATACACATTCTATCTCCCTTTCCCTCTCATTTTGTTCACTAGGTGTTTTGTGTCTCACTATTGCACACAAACACCTGAGGTTTCACCTTCCTCTTTGTGAGCTAGGTTCTTAAGGTTTGTTTTGAAGATTTTGTGTTGATTCAGCTAAAGGAAGCCATTGGTGAGATCATTTTGTGAAGGGTCTTCAAGGTGTGAATTCATAGTCCTTTTTTATCCTTTTGCTTTGATTTTATACCTACTTAGAGCTGTTTTGTGCTTATTTGTATAACATAAAAGTCTGTATTTAACCGTCTTCTTATTGTTTATTAAGAGTGTTTATTGTTTGTTGAGTGTGTTGTTGATACCTTAGAGCCTTAAAAGGCTCTCTTTTGAGCCATTTTGTGCTAGCTTCAGGGTTTTAAGTTGTGTGGGGTCTTTCAACCACTGATAATCTTTGAGTTTCAGTGGTGATACTGATCCTTGAGATCCTAAAAATGAGGCACCCCCTCTCCTTGTTTGTTCCTGAAAAGGCCATGTCTTGCCTCTTAAGGAAGTATTGCTTTGAGTGTGTGTGTTGAGCATTTTTAGGTGTTTTCATGCTTATATACTCCATAATATAACATGATTTTAGTGGTTTGGAAAACTCCATGCATGTTAAGCATAGTGCCATAGTAATTGCCTATTTTTCCTTAACAGTTTAAGGTTGTACTTTAGTATGAGCATAGTTTTTTGGCATATCTTGTCGAAGATTGATGTGCTTAATCTTGACATGTTTTAGTCTCTTACCATGTCGTTTGGTGATCTTGCTATGCTTGACATACTCTTGTATTTGGCTTGTTGGCTCTTGAGTAGTGCAATGTGTAGCATGATATCTTTGCATTTTGTTGATTTCTGGTCACTTTTATGTTATTTCAGTCCCATTTTCCCATGCATGCTTGATTGCCTTGTATGCATCTGTAATCCTCATAAGCATGTGTTGGTGCCCCAATGTTTTGTCTATTGTGTATGTCCTTTGTTTTTGTTAGCCGTCTTAGACCATCTAAGTGTATCTATTTGGCCCTTATGTTATGTGCTATAAACTAGTATTTAGTTGCTTAATGCATGCTGCATGTTTGTTAGATGATACATGCTCAAAGAATTCAGATTTGTTTAAGTATTTGGACCTAGCTTGCATGCATCTTGTTGTCTTGTTTAATCATTAGTTTGGCATATTTTCATATAATGACTTTAGAGCTCATGTTGCCATGCTAATTGTTCCTAGTTTCCTCTTTTCAATGTGCTTGAATTGTTGTTATGATTTTGTCTTAAGTGTGTTTAGTGCATGTTGTGTGCATGTCTTTTGGTCATTTGCACATTTTACTACATTTATAGTTGCCACTGTATTTAGGCTCTTATTATGAAGTTGCCTAATTCAATGTATAAAGTCATACTTGCATCCATTTGAATTAACAATGTTCTTGATGATTGCATATAGTGCTTCAATGTCATGTTGCATTTCCTAAGCTTGTATCCTATGTTGGCATTTGCATCTTCGCGATTCTTGTCCCTTGACTGGGTGATAGGGATTGGAGTTTTGTTTGATTGGTTTTTGCATCATTTGAATCTAAACGTTTGCAATTGGTCTTTGGCCATCATGCTGGAAATGTCTGATTTGTGGTCGAGAACCGAGGCACATTGTCTTTGAGTCATCACAATAGATAAGACAGGTTGTGCATACATGCTTGATTGTGTTGCCATGCTTGTTTGCCCTCTGTTGCTGTGAGTTCAGGTTCTGCAGGAATAACTCTGCGACGGTCCAGTGTTATGTGTCCAGACCGACATTTTCCTCTGAAGATTAATTTATTGTGCCTGATGTACCATACTACCGTCCAGTGTCGCAATTTCAATCATCGGATCGGTTCTCTCTGTCAAATGTATCATCTGTGGGCTTGACACCTCCAGAGGAGAAAGGAAGGAATAACAGAGCAAGCCCATGACTATGTGGCCGCTTATCCCAGAGTGTTTCCCTGCTTAATTATTTATTTATTTAATTTGTATTTGAAATTAGTAATTTGTAATATTCATTTAGCATTGTTAGTTAATATAATTTGTAAATTTATTCTGGTTTACTCTCATGAGCGAGTGCAATATCATGTTAATAAGTTTAGCGTGACGTAGTGTATGTGTCTTCCAACCTCACGTCTTTCTTCTTTCTATTTACACCATTTAATGGTTAGTATTAGGGCAGTTTTAATTTAAGCATACACTTAAATGCTCATGCATATTAGCATTCATGATTTGTATGCATGTCTAGGCTGTTACATCAGACTTAATTGCATTCATAACTTTCATTCCAAACTGATACTATAAATGTGCATTTTCACTAAAAGGTTTAGGAACCGACGATATTCTACGAACATTGTATGACGATGCATTAGGCACAGTAACATGGACTTGGTATCATTCATGTTTCTAACAATTCTCTGTTTTATTGGCATGGAGTTACGATGTAAATTATGCTTTTAATATCGCATGAGTGTAACATTGCCATGACAACATGCTTTAAAATGTGGCTAATGCTATGGTTAATAACGTTGAATGCCTTGGAGATGTTGGTATTGTTGAGTGTAAAAACTCGTGAAATCCGTTATTGTAGCCTACTTGCGTTTACAATTCCAAAGCTTTTCAAATCCGAACGGATATGCAATGTATTTTCCTAAATTAGTGCAATCTAGCTAATACTTGTTTTGCTGCGCCGCATAACAATAGTAACTAGGTCAATAAACGTGATAAGAACACAATAAAGTTATTCAAAAACTGGATTCACGGTTAGTAGAGGCTGGTTTCGTACCGGCGAAAGGGGTACCATAGCTAACCTTCCTCCAGCTACCCAAAGCTCCTTCCGAAATAAATATAAATAAAATATATAAATAAATAATAATAATTAAATGATAAATACAAAAAATAAAATAAAAAATAAATATAAAAAACCCGAGACAACTCCGTTATGACGACATGTGGCCTTTCGACCAAACCGTAGTTCAGTTTCTAAATTTCCCATGTTTAAAATATATATTTATGTGGCACTCTGCTATCGGTCAAAGAGTCCACTGTTTGCACTACTTTTCAAAATCTGGTTTCTCAAAATGGATACTTTCCAAGATTTCTGACTTCTTTGTTCAGATTAAGAACCGTGACACAAATCGAGTCCGAACTGTAGCGAGGTCCCCCACGCGGGCGCGTCTACAATAACACTGACACCCCTTCTATTTCTCTAAAATCACACTAACACCCCTTCATCATGAAAATATCACTGCCCTCCCTCCCTTTTAAAATATGTACACAACAGTTATGTCAATTTATTAGTAAATCGTCAGTTAACCAAACAAAAAATGATGACTTCAACAAAAGAAAGATTTGAAATGCCAAAATTACTCTCTCATCCGTTGCAGCTTCTCTTCCAAATCCCAAACCTTACTTTACCTCGCCTTACCCATCACCACCATTACAAAACCCAACATCAAATCACAGCCACAACCACAAACTTCATATATATCTATATTTACATATACACATCACCAACATGACAAACCCACCATCAAATTAGACAACTACAATACAGAAATTTTGTAGAAGGCAAAAGGGTTTCAAAGAGAGAAAAAAAAAAAAAAAAGGTTTCAAACAAAGGCAGAGGATTGGAATGGCAAGAAGAAAGTCATGATTTTAGTCTAAACCTGTCTGATACAAAAGCTCTATGAATATATGAATTTACAGAGTTTCAAACACATCAAGCTTAAGTGTATATGAATATACAATAAGCATGCAAACCCAACAACAAAATAACTCCAATCATTGCCTTTGCAATTAGCAAATAATACCAACCATCCAATTCCATACTACAAAAGGCAAAATCTAATTTCAACAATTAATGAGAGTTTCAACAATCAAAGAGCTTTAAACTAAAACAAATATATGTATGCATATCAAAGCTTTAATAATTAAAGAGAATTTTATTCTACAATATCTAGCTTCAACAGATACATTTTTATAGACACAAAATATATGTACATACATCTGTAACAGTTGCAACCTTACTACCCTTCTACACCCAACCCTTCTCTACTTGGTTGCAACCTCAAGCCCCTCACCATTACCCCCTTATGACCACTACAAACCTAAAATCAATCCCCCCATACTTTGCGTCTCATCCCCTCCATACATAATCAATCACTACTCCAAATCCTCTCCCAAAAGCAATCCCCCCATACATTGCTTCTCATTCCTGCCATTCTCTCTCTCTCTCTCTCTCTCTCTCTCTCTCTCTCTCTCTCACCCACACACACACACACACAACAACAACAACAACAACAACAACAACACAAAAAAAAAAAAAAATGGAGAAAGAGAGAACAATCATCTATCATCTTTTCTACATTCAAGACATGGGGCTGGCTCTGGCTCATCTCCTCTCTTCGATTGTGCTCCTACAAGCTATATGAGATCAATTAAACCAACAATCGGTTGACAAATGACTGGATGGAAGAAGTTACAGAGGTGGTGGCCTTCGAAGTTGGCCAATAATGGCAGACAATAACATTGTCTTCCCTACTCCTATTTTTTCACTCATCTTCTCTTCTCTCTCATCAATTCTATATAAAATTTAACTAAATAAATAAAGGGCATTACAATATTTTTGCCATTTCAGTTAACAGTTTAACTGACAAGGGTGGCAGTGTGATTTCATATAATAAGGGGGTGTCATTGTGATTTCAAAGAAATTTAGGGGGTGCCAGTGTAATTTACCCTTTGGTCAATGTTGATAGAGTGGGCTGTCATAGACGCCGACTGCGGTTTATGATGGTGTGACCATGTCTTATTCCCCACCCCCCACCGCAACACATCATTCTTTCTCATAGAACATTCCCAAATAATCAAAACTCCTAAATTTCATTGACAAAGGAATCTTGAAAATGAGATTCCTATTCTTTTCCTTTTATTCTTATCATCCGATCCGAACATAGTCTCAAGACTGTCAATTTCTCATGAACACCGAGTTCTGTATCCCCAAAACCCAAACATCTATACTATTATTAAGTGAAGGCCTTAGTTGAAGTGGTGAAGCCTTTGCTCTCCTCATGTCAAGTGGCAATGTATTTTATGTTTTTTTTGTTTTTTTAAAAGTTACACAAAGATGGGCAATGCTTGAACCCATGACCAAAGGATTAAGTTAGGAGGACTCATACCACCTAAGCTAAGTATACAATATAGTATTAATTTCATTGTTCTTTTCCTTTATTCTTATTTAAATTGCACTTGCATCACGTGTGCCACTCGCTAGTTTTTAGAAAGAGCTAGACAAGATTTCTTAAATGTTGACATTATTTGCCATTAATGATAATCCATCCATTTTGACATTTTTCAGATTAGGTTTCTTTTACAAATCCCTCAGTCACCAGCAACAATACATTTAGGCCGTGTTTGTTTAGGAGGATATGGTCTTAGGATTGGATAAATAATCCAACAAAATGCATAATCCCACATTTGGCAAAGAAAATTGAAATACAAACTAATAATCCACTCAAACATGATATGCTCCATATGAGGGACTAATGAATCCCAAGCAAAGAGTGGGATACAAAGGGTATAAACACAGTGTGTACACCAAACTGACAATATCAATATCCAGTCCCACATTTCATTTTAAGTATTAATTGAAGACAAATGAAAAACAAAATTGATATACCAGCAGATTACATAAAAATCACATCACTCTTGTGCCTAAATAAGAGTATACTGGGAAACACCAAAGTGTCACTATATATGCAATTCCTAAAGGAATTCACAACCTTTAATTCCAAACTTTGACTTGTTCTATGCTAACACAAATGGACTAAACTAAATGTCACGACCCAAACCCGCCCCTATGGGTTTAGCACCGTAACCGGCCAGTAATCCAAGATTACCGAAGGCCTGCTTAACAGTAATACAGTAATACAGAGTACAGGGGCTGGCGGAAGCCAATACAGTAAATAGACAATGTCCAATGAGCTGTGATAGTCTGTATGCAAAAAGACTCTTTATTCAAATATATACGGTCAGACAAAACAGTATGTACATATATACAATCATTCAGTTCAGGGATCTAATCCCTATTAAACAGTACCGTAACAGTCTATACAGTCGTACAAAACAGATACAGAGACAGACGGGGAAATTAAAAACAGCCCTAAGCCGTAGCTTGACAGGCTCGGAACCTCGCAGTGAGGCACAGCGGTTGGCTTGACAAAACTGAAGTTTACCCCGACGTTTCTAGCTGCGGTCTGGTGCCTGTACACCTACATATATATATATGAGCAGTGAGCTAAAGCCCAGTGAATAACACAATGCGTAAAGGGGTTAAGAATGAATGTCCTTACAGTAATGAAAACAGTTCATTAAATCAGTATTTCAGTCGTCCAGTCGATACAGTCATATGTGGTACATCCATTAGCATAACAGTACAGTAAACAGTAGGTCTTAAAAGACCGAGCAGTTAATGATGGCCATCAATCAGTAACAGCAGTGGTTCCAACAAGGGAACTGACAGAGATCTCTGTAACAGTAACAGTAAACAGTAGTTGCTAAGGATGCCACAATACAGTTCAGAATATAGGACATACATTCATTCAATTAATAGTAACAGTTCAGAAAGCAGTACAGTTCAATTGTTCAGAAGATAATCATTTTGAACATATCTTTACACAGTTGTTACTCACAGAGTTCTGGGCTACAGTAAGGCTAGAGCGACTCCTCGGAAAGCCAACCCTACACAGTTACAGATTGAACACACACTAAGCTACACAGTTGGGAAAGATAATAACTTAATCCCTAATTTGCCTCGGTGTGTTCTATATCTATATCCTCGTTAAGATGCCTTAAACTAGGCCTAATAATGCCTAGGATGAGATGAGGATGCAAAGATGCACTTTAAAAGCATTTTCAGAATTTTCAGAAAACATGGGTCACGCTCGAGCGTAGGTTACTCTGCTCAAGCGGACATGCAGACAAAGGTTTCCGCTTGAGCGTAGACTTACCCGCTCGAGCGTTCTGCAAAACAGTCAAAAGTGCTTGATAGATGAAAATCACGCTCGATTGGGCGCTCGACACCCGCTCAAGCATGAGACACAATGTCCCGCTCGAGCATCAATTATTCCGCTCGACAGGACTTCAAAACAGAACAAAATGCTGGGAGCACGATTTCCACGCTCGAGCGCCAGTCACCCCGCTCGAGCGTGAGTCCAAATTCTGGAAATTCCATATTTGAACCTCAAGCTCAAAACCAAGTTTTAAACCATAAATTTCAATCCTCTTGGGCCAATTTTCCAGAAAACATCCCAAAACTCATACTTTAACATGATTCAAAGCTCAATTTGTAAAATCAAAGCCCAAGGGTGTTTCAAACAACTCAATTTCAAACCAATTTTCATGAATATGAAGAACATGCAAACATGCATGAATCTAACCAATTCAAAGCTTTAAATACAAGCTCAAATGAGCTAACTCTTACAAAAACATGATGAATTCATGGTCTAATGTAAAATTATGAACATGCATGTGGCAAATTTATGAAGACCAAGCTCTAAAATGCAAGAGTATACCATGCATGCAATAATTAAGCTTCAATTCAATACTTTTGAGCCAATTCGTGATTTAACCCTTCAATTAGACATGAACCATGCAAGAATCAACTTAAACACAATAATGAGGGGTTGAATTTCCTTACCTAGGTCTTCAATTACAAGAGTAGAAGTTCAATTTAGGAAAATCTCCTACAAATTCTCCAAGTCTCCAAGCTAGACTCTCACTTGAACTCAATTCCCTCACTCTCACTCTCTTGGTCGGTTGTGTGCAAGAAATGGAAGAAGAAATGTTTTGTTTACAAGTATACAAGCCTCCAAGTATGTTGCCTAAGTGATCCACTAGGGATGGCAAGGTTGTAATTAAGCCAACTATTGCAATTCAACTCATTTTAATCCAATTTACTCATGCCTAATCAGTTTTCAGGTAAATATGCCATAAAATCCTATAAATTATGACTAACACAGAACATCAATCAATTTCAGATTCGGCCGCCGATAAGGCCTTCAATTCGCAATTTAACCATAAAAACACGAACAGATCAATTAACAATCAACAGATAGAAAATGCATTTAAACAGGTACCGTCAATCAATCAGTTTCAAATTTCAGTCGGTCAGTTCAGTTTTTTTCAATCAGTTCAATTACTTCAGTTATCAATCACAATCAGTCTCAGTTTATTCAGTTCACTTATCAGTCATAATCAGTTTCAGTTTAACGGTAATCAGTGGTTATTCGGTAAACAGTGACGAGGGTTGTTACACTAAACATGGAAATTCAACAAGCCAACTTGACAAACTAAAATGGATTGACATCTCAGTCCTAAGATCATAACAACAAAAGATAAATGAAGCTGTAAAACAAACTTCTGCAACTAAAGCTTAACTCTCAGATGAATTGAAATATTCAGTAAGAATGGATAACCCTTTCTCACAATTTAAATGAAGCATATCTCCCAAATATCATTTAATGAGAGGATATGATTGACAAAGATGAGGAAATTATCAACTGCAAGTCTGGTAAATTACAGCATCAAATGAAATATTCACAGACTTGCCCTATTGCCATGCACAACAAACCCTAGAGACCCAAAATACAACTTTTTCAACCCTCTTCTAGAATTTCACCCAATAATACAAACACACTAAGCAAAAACAAAAATCTCAAAGGTTAGAGCAACCAACAAAACTTATCTAAGTTTAATTGGAATTTGGAATACAATCTATAAAATACAAAGTAATGATTCCATACTTCTAAATTCTACTTACCACCACCAAGCAATGATATATATATATATAATCACACAAGTACTGCGTAAACTGTTATAGGTAATATTCTATTTACTAAAGTATCATCTCAATCATAAATAGATGGCAGCTCATCTCTATTATCTATCAAGGAAATATGATGGCCTCTTGACATAGTAGCCTGCCTCCATCTGATTATATTTCATTCACATTGTCCTCAATTTTTACCTTTTCCTTTCCAAATCCCTATCAAAACCCATGATCCAAACACCGGCTAAATATTTGGGGAAGCCATTTTGTCACCCCAAGAAAATACTTGGGCAAAACCTCTTGAAATTCTTTTTAAAAAAAATGTAATTTATTTACAACAAGAAATATTTTTCTAGAATTTAAAAAACAAGCACCTAACATTTTGTTGCATTTAGATATAATAATCGACTTCAAATGCTTTTGAAATGGCCAACAACCATCGAAACATCTTTCTTAGGAAGCATTCCTCTACCACACTTCACAAACAAACTAATCTTTAGTATCTATGAAGCATGGACACGACAGATTTCATGCCGTGGCGGTGTCTGACACGGGGACACGCCGGGGACATGTACGGGACACGCGGGGAGGCGTGTCCCTTTAATTTAATTTTTTTTTCAGTAGACACGGCGGAGACACACGTGTCCACCAAATCTGGACACGCGTGTCCAAATCTGGACACAAAGAGCAAAAAAGAAGAGTAACAAACCTGACTTCGAATTTATGAAGACCAAGCTCTAAAATGCAAGAGTATACCATGCATGCAATAATTAAGCTTTAATTCAACACTTTTGAACCAATTCGTGACTTAACCCTTCAATTAGACATGAACCATGCAAGAATCAACTTAAACACAATAATGAGGGGTTGAATTTCCTTACCTAGGTCTTCAATTACAAGAGTAGAAGTTCAATTAGGCAAATCTCCTACAAATTCTCCAAGTCTCCAAGCTAGACTCTCACTTGAACTCAATTCCCTCACTCT
>NW_021028353.1:1160530-1203398 GCF_004153795.1 Camellia sinensis | reverse complement strand
TTTACATATTAATAAAAAAAATAAACACATATATGTAAAATAAAATAAAAAA
This sequence comes from Camellia sinensis, assembly GCF_004153795.1. Taxonomy (NCBI): domain Eukaryota; kingdom Viridiplantae; phylum Streptophyta; class Magnoliopsida; order Ericales; family Theaceae; genus Camellia; species Camellia sinensis. Next base: position 1,203,346 of record NW_021028353.1, on the reverse strand, counting down.
ATTAATTGAAACACATTATTTAAAAAATATAATAAATAAATAAAATAATTAATGTGTATTAAAATAAAAATATTTATAAAAAATTAAAAAATCTACCATGTCCCTTGCCATGTCCCCTACCGTGTCTGTGTCCCTATTTTTTAAAAATTGCTGTGTCCCGTGTCCGTGTCCGTGTCCGTATGCGTGTCCGTGTCCGTGTCTGTGTCCGTGCTTCATAGTTTAGTATCACATCTTCCATTTCAATTCCTGTATTGTATCCCAACCTCTATCTCCCAACTCCAGTTATACTAGCAAACTAAGTACCAAAACAATAGACATTAAATCAATTTCCAACCATCAAAATCAATTGCAAGTTTTCTTTTTCCAGTCAAGTAGCTATCACAAACTAATGCAATTGGATAAAAAGCATAACTTGCATACAAAGAATCAAAAACAATAAAATTACTCTTTGATTGTCAAGTTTGAAATGAACCTACATTCATCCAAAACAAGCTACAACTATTCAGTTCCAATTGTTCAATTACCCTAAAAATCAATTGAGACAAAGCTACAAAAAAGACAACTTACATATAAGAGCTATGCAAACCCAAGTTTGCCAGCTTCAGAGAGCTCCACAACACCTGCAAATGCATTTTTCTCCGAATCTTCCAACTATGAACTCTGCAATTCCCATGGCAGCCCAAAATCTAAGCTTCTGGCGTGGGCATTCTCTTAGACTTCTTGTTTCTCTTCTCCGATAAAGCCTTCCCAAAGGCCTCCACAATCCGCTCCTGTGATTGGAGAATCATCTCGGTCCGCTTCATCTCTATCTCCCTTCGCATTGCCTCGACTTCCCTCGCCATCTTCATCTTCATCTTCTCCATCCTCACAAACCCATCGCCCAATCCCTTAATCGCCACCGGGTCCCCCTCTCTCTTCATCCCCACCTCATCACCACTACCACCACCGCCTCTCTTCCCCAACCCTAACCTTTCTGAATATCCATCTCTCACAACCCTAGTAGACACAAAATTAGGGTTAGGGTTAGGATTATGATAAGATTTTTTTTGTCCCAGGAACCACTGCAACACTCGATCGACCAGGAATTTTGATCCTAAACCCACCGATCCCATTGCTCGCCGACCCATGAACACTCCGATTCTTAGTAACACCACGCTTCACGCTCTGATACAAATCCTCTTCATAATCATCATCATCTTCATCTTCATCAATAGGGCTCAAATCAACCATGACGGAGACAGAATTCGGACCCTTCTCCATCAAATCCATTCGATCGAAGTGAACCCAAGAGGAATTGAAACGTTGCCCTTTAGGGGTCATCGATAGGGCACGCTGAATCTCAGCCCGGTACCGTTTCTGGAGCTTCTCCATCTTGTGGCGGCACTGTACGGAGGTCTTGGGCAATTTTCCTGTGGAGATCGGGCATCGGGATGAGAGATCGTTGGCGACCTCTTGCCAGTGAGAGGCTCAAAGATTTCCTCTTTTGAGAGAGTACCATTTATCACGGTAAGCGTCGATCAAGGTCACTGTTTTGTCTGGCGACCAGCAGGGCGGAAGGAGCCACCGTGAGGGGGGTTTTGGTGGGTCCTGAGGAGAAGAAGAGGAGGTGACCATGGTGGTTGGTGGTGGTGGTGTGTGGAGGTTTGTGGTGGTGGTGGTGGTGATGACATGTTATTGAATTTTAAAGATAGAGGCCATCGCTTAGGGAGGAGACGATATCGTGAACGGGGTTGGATTGGGCCGCGCATCCAAACAAGGGTGGTGGTTTGATTGACTGCCACTGCTGACTTGAGTGGCGGCACTGACTTGGTGTGCGGTGGTTTGAGCGGTGGTTCGTTTTATTACCTTTTTTTGACTTGGTTGGATCAGAGATTATTATTATTATTAATATACAACTCAACTATAGATTGCTAAACTCCATTTTGAACACGTGGACATCACGTGAGAGCTGAGGATGGGGAAATGGCCCGGCCCGACCCAACACTGTTTTTTCAATATTTTTATTTTGAGTAAACATAATTACACTAACTTTTAATTTGCATAATATTTCATTTTTTTATAAGTAATTTATTAATCATATGAATGAAAAAATGATATTTATTTCTTATTAAAATATGTATTTATTTTTGTTTATTTCAATGTCTATCCACTATTAGCATTAGTTTCGATTGCTAATACCAAATAAAAATTGGACTTTTCTTAAGTGTGCAACTTACACCTTACACTTACGTCTTTCTGTTTGTTGTCCTGTTTTATGTTTACACCTTCCACTTACACCTTTTGTGTTGGTTGCATATGGTGTGCAACCACACCATAACAGCACCCATAAAAATTAGTATAATTATGTCAAAAATATGAGATTAATTATATATATTTTTTAAAATCTCGATGGAAGTGAGCATAATTTACCTTTTTATATTTTTAAAAATCTGTAATTTTAGGATAAATTGCAAAGAAAATTTATCAGTTATACTAATTTTACCAAGTTTCTAGTTTCTGATTATTGAATGTTTTAATGATTTTTTTTAATAACTTATCTTTTATGTTAATTTTGTCAACTTCATAGTGTCTGCCTTATTTGTTGTTGTATATATAAAGTATGAATATAATTTATCTTAAATCTATATTAAGTTAATATAAATTGATTTGTATAACTTATTAAAACACTTTCAGTTCTTTGTTTATGGCTAGAGATTCATATATTTTAGTATTCTCAATCTAACCATTAAGTATTTTGGGATAGGAAACAGAGTATACTTGGCCTAAAATTAATAGTTAATAAAATTAAATCACAATTGGAAAATGTTTGGTAGCTCAAAATTTTGTGACTCAAATGGCTCAAATTTATCAAAACGACATCGTTTTACACTCATTTACACTCAAAACGACATCGTTTTGAATGATTTGAACCATTTGGTCACAAAATTTTGAGCTACCTAACATTGTTAATCACAATTTTAATATCATTGATCAGTCAATTGGGTAAAATGTCATGCCATTCTATGATTTGATCTTGATAATCATAATTGAGTTACAAAATCATTCATTTTGGGAAGAAGCTTTTTTAGCTTTTTTTTGGATAAAACAGCACCAAAATATAAAATAGGCTAAAATAGTTAATAAGATAAAATGTCACATCAAACTCATAATTATTTCACTTTTTCTCCCACAAACATCACATCCAACTATAAAAAAAATCCAATTATCTTCCCAAACACAAAAATTTTAGCCTCTTAAAATAGCCAAAAACTAAAATAGCCTACTAAAATAGCAACTTTCCAAACACTCACTTATTTATGCATTGTGATGCAATAGTGGTTCAAGATGATAATTTCTTTATGGCCTCTCCAAAAGTTGGATTGGTTGTGTTATACACTCCATCAGCCACAAGGTTCAAACCGCTCACATATTTGGATTCATCACTTGCAAGGCACAATGTTGTCTCCGCCGCATCTTTACTCTCCAGCATTGCCTCCGTCAAATTCACCGTCTCGGAAAACACCGCTTCTGCCTTCTGTTTCTCCTCTCATCCTAGTGTCATTGAAAAAATGGTTTACAAACATAAAGCAAGTCTATATAGAAAACATATTTAAAATGAGATGTTAATAACATTTTTGAAATTATGAAAATAATAATAAGTGTTTTGACAACTCAAAAGGGTTTGGATTGGGGGTTAGAGAAAGCTTTTATTTTTTATGTCATTTCCTCTCAGTGCACACATACATCTTTTTTATTCAAAAATCAACTTACGAATAAAACTATCTAGTTTGAGAATCAACTTACGAACAAAACTATTTGGTTCGTCTATATCTTTAGTTTGGGAATTAATTTTCGCACCAAATACTTTTGTTCGAAAATCAACTTTTAATCTAAAAAAAATTCAAAAATTAAGAGCATGAACTAAGATTATGTGGTGTGTAGAAATATAAAATCTCAATGGTTAGCCATTTGGCTCTTAGTGCGTCCAAAAGCATCAAGTTTAAAGTTTGAATGAGTACTATCAATCCTTTTGGGGTCATGCCATCAGGCATAACTTAAGATTTGCCTAACCTGTATGAAAAGGGTATTGGAAATGGTAAGGGATACCTAATTATTATAAAAAAAAATACGTGTTTTGATAAAAAACGAAATGACTACAAAAGGTCACATCAATCTGTAGAAAAGTTTAATTCAAGTCGCGTATTTAATTCTTCTCTCTCTAGAATGAGAGTTCCACTGCCCTAGTGCAGTATTGGGGTTTCTTTCTTCTCTTTTCTTCTATCTTCTTAACGACCTTTGAGTCCAGATGTCTAACCACTTGGCTTCAACGGAGGGTTTGGATTTTGTGAAACTTCAGGAGGGGTCCGACGAATGTGTCAATATCTCGAACCTCTGTCTCATAGGGAAGGTTTTAAGCCCCCAAATCCCTTAATAGGTCAACGGTCACCAATATCCTTATGCGAGCATGGAAACCACGGGCAAAACGGGAGATCTCTCTGTGGTCCGATAATGTTTTCATGTTTCAATTTGCTGATGCGGAAGATCTTCAACGAGCCCTGAGGGAGGCTCCTTGGTCTGTTATGGGTTTCCTATTGGTGCTGCAACCTTTATTGCTTGGAAGGCCTGTTAAAGAAATGGAGTTCAAATAGAGCCCGTTCTGGGTTCAGGCTCATGGCATCCCAGTGGCTAAACTAACACGACAGAATGGTGAGATTATTGGTCGGAGAATTGGGAATCTTATAAGAGTTGAGGCCTTTCATCATGGTCTCCTAATCAATCGGAGTTTTCTTCGACTCTGGGGGGAAGTGGATGTGACTAAACCTTTGCCTCTAGGCTTCATTTTACATCAATCCGAGTCTGAAGCAAAGGATTCATGGGTCTCCTACCAGTATGAAAAATTATCTGATTTTTGCTACGATTGCGACAGGATAGGCCACGACAACTCTTCCTGCAAATTTGTGTCCCGCGAGGAAAGCCAGAAATCTGGGTATGGACCCGAGTTGCGTACCAATAGAGACCCTATGTTGGATATACCAATGAAGGAGGTTCGATATTAGGTGGACAAAGCGGAGGAACGGACGCGGAACCTAGTTGGTAACCGATCGTTGCCGGAGCGATGGGAACCTGTTTGTACGGGGGCCTCCAAGGACACCACGCGCACATCCAACCCAGTCATGGCAGGCAATAAGGATTAGGCAGCAGTTCTGAATCAAGATGTGGTGTCAGAAGGAGGGGTAATGGTCCAGATGGCACGTCTTCGCCACATGCTGAGGCTGCAGGGGTGAACGTTAGTAATACTCAACTGAAGGAAATAAAGCAAACTCTAGTTCACATAGGGGCCACTAAAGATACTCTTATCAGGTAAAGCCTTACTGCCCTCAACCCATTCTCTTTGTGGACCTAGGCCGAGGTATTTTGTCACCAAGCCATTGGATAACAACAACCTCATAAGGCTATCTCCCAATTGTGGGAGTGAAACTAGGCCCCTTCAGGACATTGGGATGGAGGAAATTAGCCCAAGTTCTAGCCCAACTAGACTCTCTTTCATGGATTAGGCTCTTGATAAGAGTATGGCGTTTTTTTTCCAAGACTTATCCATTAAAAAAAAGGCCCTTAATGACCTGTGTGAAGAAGCCCCAACCAAACGTTTTAAATCGGATAATATTTATGAAGACCGAAGATTGGTTGTGGTGGTCTTAGACAAAAAAGGAAAGCCTACTCGTACTGCTAGAGAGAGAACATACTCCAGATGGAGACGAACTGTGCAAGACTCGCTACAAGATTTGTATGCCGACAGTGGGTCTAGCTTGGTGCAAAGTTTAGATGATGAAGCTCTGGTACAAATCCCAATTTCCTGTAGTCAAGATGGCGGGGAGTTCTATTGTTCTCAAGTTCCCAGCAGTTTTCCGATTGCAGATCTGACCAATGCTAGTAGGGTTCTGGTGGCTGACCCTCAACAGCCACAAGCCCCATGTTGATTCTTAGCTGGAACTGCCATGGGCTGGGGCGACCCCTGACAGTCCGAATCCTCCAAGGGTTGTGCTCAACCCATCGCCCCTCTGAGGTGTTCTTAATGGAAACCAAAAATAAAGCCTCCAAACTGGAGAGGACTCGTAGAAGACTTCACTTTTTGCATAGCTTTTATGTTAACCCTATTGGGATCTCTAGAGGGCTTGCTCCTTGGTGGGTGGACGAGATTAACCTGGATGTTCGTTTCAAATCCAAACACCTCTTACAGTGCACTGTTGGTAACACCAATTTGGATCGGGCTTGGGCTATTTCCTTTGTTTATGCCCCTCCTAATCGATCACAGCACAAGGAATTTTGGCAACTCCTGATTGATCAAGCGAAGGGTAATCGTCATCCATGGCTATGTGTGGGAGATTTCAATCAAGTTGGTTTCACGTGGGAAAACAGGGCGGTGTGGAATGTTCTCGATCTCAACTTGACGGGTTCCAGGGTATGATTTCGGAGTGTGCTTTGATGGATCTTGGTTTTAAAGGTAATGCCTTTACCGGGACTAACAACCAAGTTGGGACTGCTAATATTCGTGAGAGGATGGACAAAGCCATTGCCTCGGTGGATTGGCGAGCTAAGTTTCCTTATGCACAAGTATTCCATGAAAACATCTTTGGCTCAGATCATTGTCCCTTGGTTGTTAATTGTTGTGTCCTTCCCAAAAGAGTCCCTCGGTTGTTTAAATTTGAATCTATGTGGGCTTCTAGTCCGAACTGTTGGGATTTCATCAAAAGGGCTTGGGCTTCTCCACAATCTGGCTCTCCTATGTTCCAATTGATCTAGCATTTGAAGTCCTGTCGTCATGCCTTGTTATCTTGGAGTAGGCATGAATTTGGCAATAACAAAAAACAAATTGCAGATTGCCAAATCCAGCTGACTTATCTTCAAAGCCTTGCTCCCACACCTCAAAATTGTCTAGCCCAAGCTTCCATCCAGTCCCAATTACAAGAGTTTTTGTCTCGAGAGAAGATGTTTATTCACCAACGGTCTCGAGTTTATTGGTTATCTTATGGGGATAGGAACACAACATTTTTTCATGCAGCCTTCAACCAACGCCGGCAAAGAAACCAATTGGTGCGTCTCAAGGATGATAATAGGGTGTGGTTAGATTCTGATGAGGACATTAACAGTCATTTGCACTCGTATTTCACTGATTTGTTCTCTTCTGTTGGTACTCGGAATATGAAGGAGGCCTTAAATGTGGTGGATTGTGTTCTCACTACCGGCATGAACTCTCGGTTAACCAGGGCAATGACAGACAATGAAATCAAATTGGCGGTGTTCCAATTGGGCTCTATCAAAGCCCCTGGCCCAAATGGGTACCCAGGGTCTTTTTACCACCAGTATTGGGCAGAGATTGGGACTGAGGTTTGTAAGGCGGTTCGTAGTTTCTTTGAGGGTGGGTTTCTACTGAAAGAGTGAAACCAAACAAATTTGGTTTTGATTTCGAAGATTCAAGCTCCTGAATCTCTTTCGCAGTATCGACCAATCAACTTATGTAACTTCACCCTCAAGATCATCACCAAAATTCTAGCAAATCGTTTGAAAGAAGTACTATGTGAGATTGTTTCACCAAACCAATCGGCCTTTGTTCCCGAATGCTTGATCCAAGATAATATTTTGGTAGCTCATGAAGCTTTTCACTATCTTAAATTGCTCAAAAGGAGTTGTCATTAGAATATGGCTGTGAAACTTGACTTTAACAAAGCATATGATCAGGTTCAATGGGATTTCCTTGAGGCGATTTTGCATAAGATGGGCTTTCATGATCAATGGGTTAATTGGGTGATGCAATGTGTTTCAATAGTTACTTTTGTGGTGGTTGTGAATGGGGCTGTGCGAACGACCTTTACACCCTCTAGGGGCGTTCGGCAAGGGGACCCTTTCTTGCCTTACCTTTCCTTACTTGTGATCGAGGTGTTATCTAAGCTTCTTCAAAAAAGTTTGGGAGCAAACAGACTCTCTGAAATTAAGCTCAGTCGAGGTTGCCCTTTGCTATCACATTTGTTCTTTGTTGATGATGCTCTTTTATTTCTCAAAGTGGATATGGTACATTGTCACGAGAACCTCAGAATTGTGGATGTTTACGGTCATGCTTTGGGCCAAAAACTTAATCTTGATAAGTCTGGTGTCCAGTTCCCCGCTAACACTAGTGCAGGGATTCAAAAACAAATTTGTGATGTTTTGCGTATTGCCCCTATTAAACCCGATTCCAAATATTCGGGTTTGCCAACTTTCTAGGGGAGATCCAAGCGGGAGACATATAATTTCATTATAAAGAGGAAGCGTGACAAACTATAAGGTTGGAAACTTAAACTCTTATCCCAAGCGGGTCGGGAAACTCTTCTTAAATCGGTTGCCCAAGCTATTCCATCTTATGCGACGGTTTGTTTTCTATTCCCAAAGAATCTGTGTGTTGAATTGAATGCGCTGTTAAGCAATTTATGGTGGAAAGGTGACCCCAAGAGCAAAGGTATTTATTGGGCAGCGTGGGACAAGATGACCATGCGCAAACTCCATGGAGGAATGGGATTCCATGATTTTCATTCTTTTAATAGAGCTTTGTTAGCTCGTCAAGGTTGGTGGTTGAGTCGATATCCTAACTCCTTCTAGGCTCAAATTTCAAAGGACGATATTATCCTAATACAGATTTTTAGAATGCCAAGATAGATCCTCAGGCGTCGTGGGCGTGGACCAGCATTTTGGAGGGCCGTGAGGTGTTAAACAAAGGGGTCAGATGGCAAGTTTATAATGGGAAGTCCATTAACTTTTGGGATGATAAATGGGTAGCTTCCTCTCCAGATTTCTATGTTCAATCTTGTAAACCCATAGGGTGTCAGTTAACTTCTGTTAGTGATGCTATTAACCCCAATACCAATTGCTAGAGAAGAGATGTTCTGCAAAATGTGATCTCTAAGGAGGAAGCTGGTGCTATTTGTACTATTCCCATTGCGATTGAAAATCAAGAAGATCGGCTCATTTGACATCATGATCCGAAAGACATCTATTCCGTTAAGCCCGGGTGCCGAGTGGAAGTCCAATATTAGCAGCATCATTTCAAGAACAGACCATTTTCTTCCTTTCAGATGCCTTAATATGTCTAGAAATTCTTATAGGCCCTCTTAATTCCTCCTAAGCTTCGACCCTTTTGATGGCAAGCTTGTAACAATTTGTTGGCATCCAAAGCTAATCTTTCCGGCGTAAGTGTGCTTAGGATGATATATGTCCCATTTGCCATCTGGAATCTGAAACGGCAGAACATGTGCTCTGTGGTTGTGATTGGACACGGCAGTGTGGTTCGGGAGCAGACGGAACATCACTCACAGATCTGGTTTCATCGTTTCAATTCAACGTTGGACTTGTGACTTGTATCAGCATATCCAGAACAAGACTGCTAGAGTGGAGTATTTTTGTCAATTGATTTGGTTGGCTTGGTATATGTGGAAAAGTCGGAATGCCTTGGTTTTCAACCACCAGCTCATTGATCCTTTTTCTTTCATCTTTAAAGCTGACCAGGACCTCTATGAACATGCTGTGGTGGTACAGTCTCTCCATCTTACTTCCATTCTGGTGGATTCTCGAAGAACAAGGGATAGGGTGTGGATTCCCCCTTGGCAAGGCAGGCTAAAAGCTAACTGTAATGTGGCTCTCAGACCTAGTGCTTCAAGAGTTACCATGGTAGTGATTTTTCGCAATAGCAACGTCTCTCTCGTGGAAGGAGCAGTCCGTTTTGAGGAGGTGGGATCAATTATGCAGGGTGAAGCTTTGGCGATTCGATGGGCTTGTCTTATGGCTCGCTCTCTAAATCTTTCTCAGGTGGAAATCGCTAGTGATAACAAATCTGTTATTTGTCTGTGTGTGTCTGAGGATGATCCTTCTTGGAACTATGCTCCTATCATTGCGAACATTAGAAGATTGGCTAACCAATGTAATTTTTCCTTTCTTTGGACTCCTCGTGAGGCTAATTGTGCTGCTCACTGGACGGCGAGGGCCTTTCTTAATGGTGTTCTTCCATCCAATTAGATGAGCAACCCCCCTGTTGACTTATGTAAGGCTTTAGCCTTGAGCTAGTAGTGCATACTTTGTAATTCAAAATATATATATATATATAAATCTACAAAAGTTTTGTACAAAAAATTTTGTTTGTATATCCTTACCACGTGCCATATTGTTTAACATCATTAGAGTGACCACAGCAAAAAGAGAGATGAAATTGACTCTAATCCCATATTGTCCCAACTGAACACACGAGTTCATAGTAAGGCCTACAATGGCATGTTTTGAAGCTGTGCAGGCATGTGTAGCTAAACAACTAGATATCACAGAATGTATGCTTGATGTGAACAAAATAGTGCCTTTCTTGGCTAGAATCATAACACGAGTAGCGTGTTTGGCTCCCAAGAAAGCACCAAAAACATTCACATTGAACACCCTGTTGAAATCTTCACCATCTGTTTCAATGATTCTCATATCACATTTTCCAGGAATGCTAGCATAGTTAAACATTATGTCAAGCTTTCCGTTTGAGATGATGGTGTTTATAATGTTTTGGATGTCAGATTCATTGGTAACATCGCAATGAACGAAGGAAATTGACTCCTGTGAGTTATTGTTTGCACAAAGAGAGTGTCCAAGGTCATCTTGGACATCGGCAACAATCACTTTTGCACCATGTCTTACAAAAAGCCTTGTAGTAGTCTCACCAATGCCACTAGCTCCGCCAGTAATCACGGCAACCTTACCTTGTGTAAGAAATGGTTTTGAAAAAATATGATTTTTTCTTAACTTTGGTCTATTTTTTAGGTGGGACCCATACGCCAAAGTTGGCGGGTCTAAGTGGTAACGTGTTCTATGTCGTGTTATGATTCACATGGTATATTAGGTTGCTTAAAACCATTATCAGGTGAATGGGAAATTAAAGCCGAAGAGGGCTCCATGAAAATGGTGTTTTTGGTGAAATTTCCTAAGGTTTGGTTTAAGGTTTGTCCCACATTGATTTGGTGGGCATATTTAGAGTGGGTTTATAAGGCTTGAGTTTGGAACTGGAGGTAGGCCCCAAGGGGCACCCAAGTTTTGTAGAGAGGAAGGTTATGGGCAAAGTGGGCTAGACCCATTGGACCCAAAATAAACACACGCGCGCGCTGCCGTCGCTGTCTAGTTGGGTGGGCGAGCTGGGCTTGGTTGGGCTGGGCTGGGCTTGGGCACGAGTGCGTGGTGTGTGGTTAGGTTGGGCTTGTCCGGCCCAATACATATCTTTTTGGGCCAAAAACATTTGAATTATTGTCACGACCCAAACCTGCCCCTATAGGTTTAGCATCGTAACCAACTAGTAATCCTTAGATTACCAAAGGCCTCTTGGCATAATGACATATAGCAGGGGCTGCGGAAGCAATTAATCAAGACATACATAGTCCATAGAGCTATGCAGACATACATGGAACTGATAACTTAAAACTTTTATAATAGTAACACAAACTTTACACATCACTTCCAAATACACATTACTAGGCATCTTGTCCAAACACAACATAGTATAAACATAGCCTAACTTGATTACAAAAACAGCCATGAAATTTGACTTCAATTGGAACCTCCTCGGGAGGCATGATGGTTGGCTGACAAAACTGAAGTATAGGCCATCAACTCCGGGCCTGATCACATGCTTTCTCACCTACATACATAATATAAATAGTGAGCTAAGCCTAGTGAATAATAATAGAGTAAAGGTGTTACTGAATGATGTCAAATGTGAGTAGTCGCTCGAGCGTAGACTCCTTCACTCGAGCAATCTACAAAAATGTGGAAAGTACTGGTTGCTGAAAATCTCCGCTCGATGCTCGCTCTAGCATGTGACGCAGTTCCTCGCTCGAACGCAGGTCTCGTCGCTCGAGCATGCTTTTACACATGCAAAAATTCTGAGAGCTTGCAATTTCTTCTCGAGCCAGCCTTCAGTCGCTCAAGCAAAAGCATGAAAACAAACATGGTCGCTCGAGCGTAGAAGCAAAATTCTGGGTTTCCAGATTTGCTCCCAAGCTTCAAAACATGCTTCCAACTCTTCAAAACACACCTCTTGGGCCCCAAAACTTGAGACAACAAAGCAAACTTGTAAAACATGAAGAATTGGGGATCATTTCACAAAATTATGGCCTAAGAGTTTGCCAATTATACAAAATTTCAACATGACCTTATGAATACTTGAAGAACACAACATGCATGAATAGTTCTTGAATACAACCTCTTTAAAACATGATCAAACTTGGCAATTTAATAGAAAACATGATGAATTCTCAAAATGTAAGTGAGATGAACACATGCATGAATGAAATCTTTGAAATCATGCTCAATTTGAGAGAAAATGTACATGCATGCATGGATTGATCTCCCTCTCTACTCCTCAAGCTTAATCCTTACATCTCATAGTTCAATTTACTTGAATTCACATGTATGAATTAACTCAATTTCAAGACTAAAGCTTGGTTTCTTACCTTAGATGTTTAATTGGGCTTTGGATGCTAAAATCTTGAACTAGATGGACAAATCTTCAAGTTTTCTTCTTTTCTCCTAGCAATTCCTCCCTTGTTGAATTCAATTCTTGAACCTAGGACCCAAATCCCTCAATTCTCTCCCTTTCTCACGTTGAGCATCAAATTGAGGAAGAATGTAATGAAAAGGTAAGCTTAGTGGGGTCAAAATGGCTGTAAAGGTAGTAATTAATCAAAATTAATCAAAAGGCATTAATTTAATCTAATTTAATTGTTCCGAACCGAATTGCAGTTAAACCTACTATAAAATTATATAAATCCTAATTAGCATATAAATCAAGTAAATTTCTGATTCGGATGCCGATAAGGCTTTCAATTCGCAAATCGAAAGAAAACATGAACAGATTCTCCTACGTTAAACAGAGATAGACATAACTTATGCAATACACACATGCAATTTAATTTGGAAATTCATCTTAATACCGATTAAGCATAATTAGCCATGGTTTAACGTTAATTAGGGATTGGGGTTGTTACAGTCTTCCCCCCTTAAAAGAGTTTGGTCCTCCAAACTCGAGTTACCTTTGTTTTGGAAGAACATTGGACCCAAAGGGAACAACTCAGGATAGCTTTTCATCATGTCCTCTTCCGTTTCTCAGGTAGCATAAGTTCCTCCATAGTTCTGCCAATCAACTTTTACTAGTGGTATTTCCTTGTTCCTCAATCTGCTGATCCAGCGGTTCACAATCTGAATAGGTCTTTCTTCATAAGTGTAATCATCCCCTAGGAGCACATGTGTTGGTTCAATGACATGGAGTGGATCTCTCAAATATTCCCGAAGCATTGACACATAAAATACATTGTGCATATGTTCCATAACCGGAGATAGGGCCACCAGATAGGTTACTGAATTGATCTTTTCAAGGATTTCATATGGCCCAACATACCTTGGCGCCAACTTGCCTTTTACACCAAACCGAGTTTGACCCTTCATAGGGGTCACTTTATGAATACGTGATCCCCAACTTCATATTCTCTGTCACTTCTACGAACATCAGCATAACTTTTTTGTCGGCTTTGAGCAGTTTTCAGCCTTTGCTGAATCAACTTCACATTTTCGGTGGTTTCTTATACAAGTTCCGGTCCCAACAATGGTTTGTTGCCTACTTCGGCCCAACATATCGGAGATTAACATTTCCTTCCATATAAAGCTTCATAAGGAGCCATTCCAATGCTCGAGTGGTAGCTGCTGTTATATACAAACTCAGCCAATGGCAAATAAGTTTCCCAATTTCCTTGGAAATCTAACACACACATTCTAAGCATATCTTCCAAGGTTTGGTTTGTTCGCTCTGTCTGACCATCTGTCTATGGGTGATAGGCGCTGCTTAACCTCAGTTCTGTTCCCAAGGCCTGTTGTAAACTTTGCCAGAACCTCGATGTAAACTTCGAATCCCTATCAGATACAATAGATATCGGTACACCATGCAATCTCACAATTTCATTCACGTACATGTTAGCTAATTTATCCGCATTATAAATAGTCTTAACAGGCAGGAAATGAGCAGACTTAGTCAAACGATCAACTATAACCTAGATAGAATCCATACCTCGAGAAGAGCGAGGCAGTCCTACAATGAAATCCATAGTAATGTGCTCCTATTTCTATTCTGGTATGGGGAGCGGCTGTAACAAACCAGCGGGTCATTGATGTTCGGCTTTGACTTGTTGACAATGTAAGCATCTAGCCACAAAATCTACAATACCCTTTTTCATTCCGGGCCACCAAAAATTTTATTTCAAGTCGTGGTACATCTTTGTATTCCCTGGATGCATAGCAAATTTTGTATTGTGGGTTTCAGACATAACACGCTTTCTCAAGTCACAGCAATTAGGTATACAAAGACGATTTTGAAATTTCAGTACATTATTCTCAAACACAAACCCTGCTCTCGGCTTTGAATCAAGTTCTTCTACAACCTTTTTCAAGTATTCATCTTCAAGTTGCTTCTCTTTGATTTCTTCAATGATTGCAGGCTGAATGGACATAGCGGCTAGTATTCCACCCCATTCACGTATCACAATCTCAATCTCATTCTTCTCCAAGTCATATAGCAGTTCTTCCTGGTTAGTAAACAAACATGACAAATTTTCCATTAACTTTCGGCTCAAGGCATCTGCTACAGTATTAGCTCTTCCTGGGTGATACAAAATCTGTAAATCATAATCTTTGATTAGCTCTAACCATCGCCTCTGTCTCATGTTCAATTCCTTATAGGTGAATAAATATTTTAAGCTTTTATGATCGGTATACACCTCACAAGTTACCTCATACAAGTAATGACGCTAGATTTTCAAGGCAAACACCATAGCTGGCAGTTCCAGATCATGGGTCGGGTAATTCTTTTCATGAGGATGAAACTGTCGAGAGCATAGGCAATTACCTTTCCATTTTGCATCAACACGCAGCCCAACCCTTTATACGAGGCATCACTGTAAATCTGAAACCTATCAGTACCATTAGGTAAGGATAGGATTGGTACAGTCACCAGCCTGGTTTTCAGTTCCTGAAAAGCCGATTCATGTTGATCATTCTAATCGAACTGTACATCCTTCTGTGTCAATTGTGTTAATGGCATTGCAAGATTTGAGAAGTCTTTCACAAATCTTCTGTAATAACCAGCCAGTTCCCGAAAACTTCTAACTTCTGTTACATTTGTCAGTCTAAGCCAATCCACAATAGCTTCAATCTTCTGAGGGTCAACAGAGACGCCATCCTCATTTATTACATGCCCCAAAAATGTTACACTGTCAAGCCAGAATTCACATTTGAACAATTTAGCATACAATTTCTTTTCCCTCAAGATCTGCAAGGTAGTTCTCAGATGGTTCTCATGCCTTTCCCTGTCTTTAGAATAAATCAAGATGTCATCAATAAACACAACAATGAATTCATCAAGATAGTGTTTGAAAACCCTATTCATTAGGTCCATAAAAGCTGCAGATGCATTTGTTACCCCAAAAGGCATTACCAAAAATTCATAATGTCCATATCTAGTCCTGAATGCATTTTTCTCTACATCTTCTGCTTTTACCTTCAACTAATGATAACCGGACCTAAGATCAATTTTAGAAAACACTTTGGCTCCTTGGAGTTGATCAAACAAATCATCTATTCGGGGTAATGGATATTTATTCTTAATGGTCACCTTGTTCAATTCCCGATAGTCAATACATAGTCTCAAAGACCCATCTTTCGTTTTGACAAATAACACGGGAGCACCCCAAGGTGAGGTACTCGGACGAATGAATTTATTGTCTAAGAGTTCTTGAAGTTGGACCTTCAATTCTTTTAGTTCGGAAGTCGACATCCTATACGGAGTCTTGGAGATGGGCTGTGTTCCAGGTATTACATCAATGGTAAATTCAATTTTCCTATCAACTAAATTCCTAGGTAGATCATCAGGAAACACGTCAGGAAAATCACAAACCACACGAATAGTTTCTACACTGGCACTATCCGAAGACACAGTCAACACACTACACAAATAGCCTCGCACCCCTTTCTTAACAGTCTTTTGGCCTTCATAAATGAAATCAAGTATGGCAGGGGGACTACCCCATTTCCAGTGAAAGTAAACTCAGGTATACCGGGTGGATGAAACATAACAGATTTATTTACACAATCAATGGTGGCACAATATTTAGTCAACCAATCCATACCAAGAATACAATCAAAGTAATCGATGTTGAAGGGTAATAAATCAACATACAATGTCATTTCGCCAATCACAAGATCACATGCCGGGTAAACATAAGCACATATCATGGAACTCCCAGACGGTGTAGTTACAGATAACACACAGTTCATGGGTTCTAATGGTCTAGTTAATTTCCGAGAAAAAACATGCGATACGAAGGAATGTGTAGAACCGAAATTAATCAGCACATATGCATTCTGAGCACAAATAGAAATAGTACCTGACACTACTGACTCAGTGTTTTGCACATCTCCAGGTACTAAAGCGAATACTCTCCCTTGTCTCAAAGTCTCCTTCCCGGTATTAGCTTTCGTATTCATCTTGGATGCAGAAGCAGATCCGGCTGAGCTTGCCGCTGGATGGTTGGTATTTTCGACCCTGATTGGACAATCTTTCATCACGTGACCAGTTTTCCCACACCTAAAACAGGCGCCCGAAGCTCGATAGCAAACCCTTTTGTGTTTTCTACCACACTCTGAGCAAGTCGGTGCAGTACTACCACTTTGGCTTGACCCACTGTAAGACCCTGTGTTTTGCCTTTTATTCCCAGTAGATGAACGACTCTTTTTGAAATTGTTCCCAGACCTCTTTCCGTTCCAATCAGTTCGTGGGACGAGAGTTTGTTTCTTTGCTGCCAAAATAGCTTCTGCCATTAATGCCCTGTCCAATACGTTCACATACGTGGGTAGATTAAGAACTCCCACCCGATCCAGTATATCTAAATCCAGCCCGCCCTCAAATTTACGGGCCTTCTCGTAGTCCGTGTCTACCATATGAGGAGCAAACTTGGCCAATTCAATAAACTTAGCCTCATACTCAGCTACAGACATTCTGCCTTGTTTGAGTTCCTGGAATTCTGAAACCTTCTGGTCTCGGAAGCACTGGGGAAAGTACTTGTCATAGAAAATTGTATTGAATTGAGTCCATGTCATATTCTCATTGCCATTTCGAACTAGTAACCACCATCTTCGAGCTTCATCTTTCAGAGTGTAGGTGACTAACAAAACTTTCTGAACCTCAGAACAGGGGAATACTTCAAATAATTTTTCCATCTCCAGTAGCCAAGTTTCTGCCTTTAGTGGTTCAATGCCACCCAAGAAAGTTGGCAGCTTCATCTTCATGAATTTCTGAGTCATGTTAATTATGTCGTTGTTGCCCATTTCAACTTGAGCCGGCAGGGGTGGAGGTGGTAAAGGTTGTTGCCTCTGTTATTGCATTACTACTTCAGTTAAAGTGGGAAGCATTTGTTCCATTCTGTTCATTTGGGCATCTGAGGACCCTGCTGTATCATCACTTCTTGCATTGTCCATTTGCTATAGGTAAACAAAACTTTATAAACATAGGCAAATAGTCCTTGTTACTTTAATCAAATTTACATGATTATACTTAGATTTATGCTTTCACCTTCAAACAACACACTTAGACATGCAGATGGAATACCCCTACTTCTTACTAGGACATCCTAAGCTCATATGGACTTGTGTGTGCGGTATAACTCGTGCTCTGATACCACTCTGTCACGACCCAAACCTGCCCCTATAAGTTTAACATCGTAACCGGCCAGTAATCCTTGGATTACCAAAGGCCTCTTGGCATAATGACATATAGCAGGGGCTGCGGAAGCAATTAATCAAGACATACATAGTCCATAGAGTTGCGCAGACATACATGGAGCTAATAACTTAAAAATTTTATAACAGTAACACAAACTTTACACATCACTTCCAGATACACATTACCAGGCGTCTTGTCCAAACACAACATAGTATAAACATAGCCTAACATGGTTACAAAAATAGCCATGAAATTTGACTTCAATCGGAACCACCTCTGGAGGCACAATGGTTGGCTGACAAAACTGAAGTGTAGGCCATCAACTCTGGGCCTGATCATGTGCTTGTTCACCTACATACATAATATAAATAGTGAGCTAAGCCTAGTGAATAATAATAGAGTATAGGTTTTACTGAATGATGTCCATACAGAAACAAAGCCTTGTACATAATCAGTTACCATAACAGAGAAGATTCATAGGCATAGTTACATTCATATTCAAAGCTTATACATGCATCATTATAACACGTGACACATCCATTAGCATTGCAAATCTGATGACCCACAAGGGACTGCCATGAAGACTTTCTGATGACTCATGTGCACAGAGACGTTTCTGATGAGCCATAATGGGACCTAATGACCCATGATGGGACCTGATGACCCATAAAGAGACGCATATCGTATGATGCTAAGGATACCATGAATAACTTTTAGAGTTTTGGACAATCATTCATTCGTTTCAAACATAGCATAGCACTTCAGAAAACTAATTACTTCATATCATAATACTCATAAAATGCTTAACATTGAACGTATCTTTACAAAGTTATTACTCACAAATAATTGGTCGCCCTAAGTAAATGGCAAGAAGGCACTTCACTTATTCTGAGGCGCGTGACCTACACGAACACGCATACAAATACACACTTGAAACATAGGCTCGCATTATACATAACTTACTTCATTTGTTCAAGTGTGTTTTTAGCCATTAACCTCACTATGGAGTCTTAATCATGGCCTAGGAATGCCTAGGATGGAATGAGGATGCAACAACGTACATTGAAGCACTTAACCAAAATTTGCTAAAATAGGGGTCTCGCTCGAGCGTGGCTTTCTTCGCTCGAGCATAGACTCCTTCACTCGAGCGATCTGCAAAAATGTGGAAAGTACTGGTTGCTGAAAATCTCTGCTCGATGCTTGCTCGAGCGTGCTTCTACAAATGCAAAAATTCTGAGAGCTTGCAATTTCTGCTCTAGCCAACCTTCTGTCGCTTAAGTGGAAGCATGAAAACAAACATGGTCGCTCGAGCGTGAAAGCAAAATTCTGGGTTTCCAGATTTGCTCCCAAGCTTCAAAACATGCTTCTAACTCTTCAAAACAAACCTCTTGGGCCCCAAAACTTGAGACAACAAAGCAAATCTCATGCTCAATTTGAGAGAAAATGTACATGCATGCATGGATTGATCTCCCTCTCTACTCCTTAAGCTTAATCCTTACATCTCATAGTTCAATTTACTTGAATTCATGTATGAATTAACTCAATTTCAAGACTAAAAGCTTGGTTTCTTACCTTAGATGTTTAATTGGTCTTTGGGTGCTAAAATCTTGAACTAGATGGACAAATCTTCAAGTTTTCTTCCTTTCTCCTAGCAATTCCCCCCTTGTTGAATTCAATTCTTGAACCTAGGACCCAAATCCCCCAATTCTCTCCATTTCTCACGTTGAGCATCAAATTGAGGAAGAATGGAATGAAAAGGTAAGCATAGTGGGGTCAAAATGGCCTTAAGGGTAGTAATTAATCAAAACGCATTAATTTAATCTAATTTAATCGTTCTGAACTAAATTGTAGTTAAACCTACTATAAAATTCTATAAATCCTAATTAGCATACAAATCAAGTAAATTTTTAATTTGAATGCCGATAAGGCTTTCAATTCGCAAATCGAAAGAAAACATGACCAGATTCTCCTACGTTAAACAGATATAGACATAACTTATACAACAGACACATGTCATTTAATTTAGAATTTCATCTTAATACCAATTAAGCATAATTAGCCATGGTTTGACGTTAATTAGGGATTGGGGTTGTTACAATTATTTTCAAAATTGGCTCCGATTTTTTCCCCACCTAAATAGATGAATATCTATTTGAATTTAAACCAAACAGATTCATATATGTTTGAATTTAAACCCAACAAGCACATTACCTGTTCATTCAAACCGAACAGGTATAATACCTGTTCAAACAGGTTTTGCACCTGTTTAATTCAAACCTAACAGCCACAAATTCTCCTATAAATAGACTAGTTCCTCATTTGGATTTTCACTCCAATTTTTCTCCCTAACTCTGCCTGCTCTCTCTGCATTTTGCTGCATTGTTTTCTTATGAGAAAGAGAAGAGTGTATACACAAAGTGTGTTCGTTGTGCAAATAATTTGTAGTGCTATAATTATTCATAGTTGATCATTTTATCTTAAGAGATAGACGTCCACAATCTGAAAGCACCATGGAGGGGACGAATTTGTCTTAAAGACACAGTGTTAAATACTGGACTTTGATCAAAACTTTGTTCAAAAAATTAATCAAGTAAGTTGTTAATTTATTTTCTGTTTTAATATATATTTATATCAGATTTTGATTTTTTTTTTTTGTAACAAAATAAAAATCTATTTTTATTTATTTATTTTATTTTCTAGTTTGATTTTTGTAATCAAACAAACTCTCTAATTTCCTTTATTTCTTCTGTATTCCGTTTGTTGTTAAGTACACAAACAAAATTTATTTTTTAAATGCAGTGAAGATTGTCCAACAATCTTAAGATAGATTATTTTTTTGGTGTCATCATTGTATTTAATTTTTTGTGCTTTCACAAAGTGATATTCTGGTTAGAAAATATAAATAGTAGTAATATACTGTTTGACAAATAGTAGTAATATACTGTTTATTTTCTTTGACAACTAGTAGTAATAAACTGGTGTCATTAACAATTGCAGAATATTAATTTGTATTACAGAAAATTATTGTGGCATTTTATTTTTCTAGTTTTAGTAACAAGAAAAGTAAAATCATTTTGTGTTATAATTTATTTTCTGGTTTTAGTTACTAGGAAATTAATTTGGTTTTGGTTTTGGTTTTTTCTGATTTTTTGTAATAAGATATTATGGCTGCTGAAAGTAGTACTCCAAATCCGATCGTTACATCGACTCCTATCCCTATCCAGAACCATCTTCAAGTTCCGATAAATCATGGAGAAAAAGGGAAAAAATTTAACGGGACTGAGTTTAAGAAATAGCAACAGAAAATGATGTTCTATCTTGCAACTCTAAATTTGGCCCGGTTTTTACATGAAGAGGCTTCAGTACTTAAAGGGGGTGAAAGCGATCGGTAAGTTGTTGCCGCTATAGACGCCTGGAAACATTATGATTTTTTGTGCAGAAAATACATCCTCAATAGCCTTGACAACATGTTGTATAATGTTTACAGCCCTCTGAAAACAGCAAAAAAATTGTGGGATTCTTTGCAGAAGAAATACAAGATAGAGGATGCCGACACAAAAAAATTTGTTGTGGGTAAATTTCTAGACTTCGTTATGGTAGACTCCCAAACGGTAATTTCTCAAGTTCAAAATTTTTAAATAATTTTACATGATATTCATTCTGAAGATATGTCCCTTAACGAGTCTTTCTAAGTTGCTGTTTTAGTGAAAAGTTACCATCGGCTGGGAAAGATTTCAAAAATTATTTAAAAAATAAACACAAGGAGATGATCATGGATGAATTGATTGTAAGACTAAGAATTGAGAAAGATAACAGAAAGGCTGAAAAGAGGAATGATAAAAAATCCCATTGAGTCCAAGGCTAATGTGATTGAACAAGTGCACAAATCACATAACAAAAAGAGGAAGTTTACTAGAGATGGTCCCAAACAAAGCGACAACAATGGCAATAAGAAGTTCAAAGGAAAATGCTATAACTGTGGCAAGACCGGACATCAAGCTTCTGATTGCCACTGCCCTAAGAAGGATCGTGAAAGTACAATTAAGAAGACTACCAATCACGCCAATGTGACAGAACTTGATTACATCTCTAACGAGGTAAATGACATCAATCTCTCTGCTGTGGTGTTTGAGGCTAATTTGGTTAGAAATCCCAAAGAATGGTGGGTTGATGCTGGGAAACTCGTCACATTTGTGTGGACAATAAGATGTTCACTACTTATAATGAGGCTGCAAATGATAAACAACTTTTCATGGGAAATTCTTCTACTTCTACTATGGCTAGACAAGGAAAGGTGATCTTGAAGATGATATCAGGGAAGGAACTTACCCTCAACAACGTATTGCATGTACTAGACATTTGGAAGAATTTAGTTTCTGATTCTTTGTTAAGTAAAAATGGTTTTAGGCTTATATTTGAGTCTGATAAATTTGTATTAACAAAGAGTGGTATGTATGTGTAACAACCCCGACCCACGATTAATATTAATCCATAATTACTTATGCCTAACAGTAATTAAGGAGGAATTCTGAATTAATTGGCATGTGTGTGTTGCATTATCTGTGTTTATATCTATTTTACGTAGGAAGATCTGTTCACGGTTTAGTTTCAATTTGTAAATTGAAGGCCTTATCGGCATCCGTCTTAGAAATTGACTTGATTTATATGTTAAGTAGGATTTATAGGATTTTATGGTAAGTTTAATTAAAAGTTGATTTGGAACAATTAAATTAGACTTTTATTTGGCTTCAAATTAATTACACTTTTGTCCAAATCTAATTAAGGCCTTAGTGGACTTCTTTGAGAACCAAAAACACTCCCAATTCATTTCTTTGATGATACAAACGTGAAAGTGAGGGAGAGAAGAGAGAATTGGTCCAAGACTTGAGAATTTGAATTCAAAACTAAGGATTGCTAGAATTATTGTCAAAGTGAAGAAGATTAGAGGGTTCAACTTCAACTCTTGTAGATTCAAGCCTCTAGGTAAGGAATTGAGCTCTTAATTAAGAAATTGATATAGATTCTACAAGATTATTGGTGAATTAAGTGAATTCATGTAGGAATTGCACTAGAGTTGGGAAGAATTGGGCCATACCATGCATGCATGTGCATTTTCTCACAAATTGAGCTTGATTTCAAAGTTTTCTTTCATGCATGTGTTCATCTCACTTACATCTTGGGAGTTCATCATGTTTTTCCATTAAATTGCCAAGTTTGGTCATGGTTTAATGAGGTTGGATTCAAGAAAAATTCATACATGTTATGTTCGTAAAACATTCTTGAGTTTCATGTCGAATTTTATTCAATTGAAAAGTCTTTAGGCCATGATCTCTTGAATTGATCCTTGAGACATGTTGTTTTATGAGGCTCCATGAGTTCTCCAAAGTTTTGGCCCAAAAAAATTGAGTTTGGTACCTTAGAGATTGAATTTAAACTTGTGGATCAAATCTGGAAATTCCAGAAATTTGATCCATGCTCAAGCGGGGGAATTCACGCTCGAGCGAGCACTCTGAGCATGTGCACTTCCGCTCGAGCGACGAGAGTCACGCTCGAGCATGAAATGCTTATACCCAAAAGTTCATATGTTTTGCAGTCTGCTCAAGTGGGGGAATTCACGCTCAAGCGGCGGAATTTACGCTCGAGCGAGGGTCTGAGTCTCACGCTCGAGCGGGGATCGAGCGTCCGTCGAGCGTGAAAATCATGCAACCAGTACTTTTTCCAAAGTTTATAGTCCGCTCGAGCGAGGAAATTCACACTTGAGAGAGCCTTCATATCTTGCATGTCCGCTCGAGCAGGTAAAGCCGCGCTCGAGCGTGGACCCTGTTTTCAACAAGTTTTGGAAAATATTTTCAAGTGCATTTTTGCATCTTCATTCCATCCTAGGCATTCCTAGGTTATGATTAAGACTCCATAATGAGGTTAAAGGCTAGAAACACACTAAGAACAAATAAAGCAAGTTGTGTGCATTTTGAACGTGTGTTTCAAGTGTGCGTGTGTTATATATTCGTGTAGGTCACGTGCCTTAAACCGTTGATTAGTCTGCTCTGTCTGTCTGCACCTGAAGCCAACTGTGAGTAATAACTTAGTAAAGTTATGTTCAACTTTATTTATTTTTTGTATGATGAATTAAGATTTGTTTTCTGAAATGCTATGTTCTGTATAATGAATGACTGTCCAATTTCTGTCATGTATTCGTGGCATCCTTAGCATCATGTGATATCTGTTAGCTGTTACCCGGTATCGGAGGTCCCATTATGGGACTTATTATGTCTGTCATCTGTTACCCATATCGGAGGCTCCACCATGGAGCTTAGCATGTTTATTCTCTATTACCCGGATCCGAAGGTTCCTTTATAAAGCTGGTTATTCATAACCACCACATGTTCTGCATTTGTTCTGTTAGTGCTAATGGATGTACCACGTATAATTAAGCATGAACTCTGATTTCTATATTTAATTTGGACAAGAATATGAATACAAATTTGAATTATGATTTCTGAATCTGTATGGACATCATTCATTAAAACCCTTTACTCCATTATTATTCACTAGGCTTCCGCTCACTGTTTATATTATGTATCTAAGTGAGCCGGTACATGATCAGGGCCAGAGTTGGCGGCCCATGTTTCAGTTTTGTTAGCCAACCCTTGCGCCTCCTGAGGAGGTTCCTAATGAAGTTTGGTTTTGTGGCTGTTTTTGTAAACTGTATTAGACTATATTTGTTTGTTAAGTTGTGGGCGAGATTTTTGTCATGTACGCCTAGGTGTGTTGTGTATATATTATGTGTGTTGACTTCGCTCGTATTTTATAAAAGTTTCAAGATTTTCCGTCCCATGTATGTTATCACGACTCATTGGACCTTATCTATTTTATATATTTGCTTCCCCAGCCCCTATCTATATGTTGATCTGTCATGAGGCCTTTTGTAATCCAAGGATTACTGGCCAGTTGCGATACTAAACCTATAGGAGCAAGTTTGGGTCGTGACAGTATGTTGGTAAGGGATACATGAGTGATGGTCTCTTCAAGTTAAATGTAATGACGGTTGTACCAAACCTTTTCTTTAATAAGAATAAGACATCTTTTGCTTATATTCTTAAATCGAATTTATGGCATGGTAGATTAAGATATGTAAATTTTGATACTTTGTGTAGATTAATTGGTTTGGATTATATACCAAAATTTGAAATTGATCTTAATCACAAATGTGAGATTTGTGTAGAAGCAAAACTAACTAAGGCTCCATTTAAATCGGTTGAAAGAAAAATTGAACCTCTAGAATTAATTCATACTGAAGTGTGTGATCTTAAATTTGTTCAAACTAGAGGAGGCAAGAAGTATTTCATAACATTTATCAATGATTGCACAAGATATTGTTATGTATACTTACTTAGAAGTAAAGATGAAGCCTTGAAAATGTTTAAACTCTACAAAACTGGAGTTGAAAATCAACTTGGTAAAACCATTAAAATAGTTAGAAGTGATAGGGGCGGTGAATATAATGCATCATTAAATGAATTTTGTGCACAACATGGCATTATTCACCAAACTACAGCACCCTATTCTCCACAGCAAAATGGAATTGCTGAAAGGAAGAATAGAACCCTTAAAGAAATGATGAATGCCATGTTACTAAGTTCGGGCTTACCGCAGAACTTGTGGGGGAAGCAATATTGTCTGCTAATTATGTCCTTAACAGAATACCCCACAAGAAAACTAACATCACTCCTTATGAATTGTGAAAAGATCGACCACTGTCCTACAAATACTTAAAAGTGTAGGGGTGTTTGGCAAAAGTTGAAGTTCTTGTTCCGAAAAAGACTAAGATAGAACCAAAAACAGTAGATTGTGTGTTTATTGGTTATGCTCAAAATAGTAGTGCATATCGGTTTCTGACTTTTAAATCAAAAATATCTGATATAAATCTAGACTATGTTTTTTGAACATGTCTTTCCTTACAAGAAAGGACAGGAATTAAGTTCACAGAAAAGAACATATGATTGTACACAAAGTCAAGAGACAAATGACAATCAAACACAAGAGACTAGTAATGGTCATGACCAACAGGATTTAATTGATAATGAACCAAGAAGAAGTAAAAGAGCAAGAACATCAAAATCCTTTAGTCTAGATTTTCTGACATACTTGTTAGAAAATGAATCTCAAAACCTTAAGGAAGCAATGACAGGTCTTGAAGCACCTTTGTGGAAATAGGCTATTAATAATGAAATTGAATCCATTATGCAAAATCATACTTGGGAATCGGTAGATCTTCCACCTAGTTCTAAACCTCTTAGATACAAATGGATATTCAAGAGCAAAATGAAAGCAGATGGTTCAATAGACAAGTAGTAAGACTTGTAGTAAAAGGTTACAGACAAAAGGAAGGTCTGAACTATTTTGACACATATTTCCCTGTGACAAGAATAACATACATTCGTATGCTTATTGCCATAGCAGTGTTGTATAATTTAGAAATATATCAAATGGATGTTAAGACAGCTTTCTTAAATGGTGATTTAAATAAAGAGATTTATATGGAGCAACCCGAAGGGGTTATAGTGCCCGGGCAAGAAAAGAAAGTTTGTTGGCTTGTAAAATCTCTTTATGGATTAAAACAAGCTCCTAAGCAATGGCATGAAAAATTTAATCATGCTATGCTTACTAATGGGTTTAAGATAAATTAATGTGACAGATGCATCTATGTTAAAAACACTGACAAAGGTTATGTCATCATTTGTCTTTATGTGGATGACATGATCAAATCAACTAAGCAAATGCTGACAAAAGATTTGATATGAAAGATATAGGAGTCGCAGATGTTATATTAAGAATGAAAATTACTAAAACATCTAATGGGTATGCATTATCTCAATCTCATTATATTGAGAAAATTCTTGGTAAATTTTTTAAGGATGATATGAATGTAGCTAGAACACCTATAGACATCAGTCTTTATTTATCGAAAAATAAAGGTGATGCCATGTCTTAGTTAAAATACTCTCAAATCATTGGAAGCCTAATGTACCTAATGAATTATACTCGTTCTGATATAGCTTTTGCAGTCAGTAAATTAAGTAGGTACACTAGTAACCCCGGAGAAGACCATTGAAAAGCCATCATTCAGATTCTTAGATATCTAAGGTTTACCCGTGATCATAGTTTGAACTTTACTCGATATCCTGCAGTACTGGAAGGTTATTATGATGCCAATGGGATATCGGATACTAAAGATTCAAAATCCACTAGTGGATATGTCTTTACTCTGGAAGGTGCTGCTGTTTCTTGGAAATCCACAAAACAAACATGCATCGCACAATCCATAATGGAATCTGAGTTCATTGCTTTAGACAAAGGAGGAAAAGAAACATAATGGCTTTGCCACTTCTTAGAAGACATTCCAATGTAGCCAAAACTTGTGCCAGCTATTTGCATTCATTGTGATAGTCAATTTGTAATAGGCAGGGCACAGAATCATATGTACAATAGGAAGTCACGATATATTTGTCGTCGGCATAATACCGTAAGGCAATTGCTCTCAAATGGAATAATCTCAATAGATTATATAAAATCTAAAGAGAATATTGCGGATCCGTTAACAAAAGGTTTGACTAAAAAACAAGTGTATAGTTTATCAAAAGGGATGGGATTAAAAACTATTACATTAGAGTCATCATAATGGTAACCCTACTTAAATGACTGGAGATCCCAAGAACTAAGTTCAAAGGGATAACTAAGTTATCTGTGGCTCACCAGAAATCACCAAGGGATTAAAATTCCCTATCCATTCCTATGGTGAAAATGATATCTGCAACATGTGTTGTATGCAGGGGTCTAAGGATAAACTTTGCTTTTAATGATTACTTATATCTTGATTTAGGCATAAAAATCAAGACGAGTATAAGGAGATATTCATAGTAAGAATCATCTATATGAGTGTCAAACTGGGGCTGGTTCTATGAGAATGAAGAGGCTAAATTCTCTAAAAAGCACTCACAAACAGCCTGGAGCGTTCAAGGCCAAAATGAACACAACCTTGAGAACCACGATGTGTCAGAAGATATTTTGTATAAAATCTATTGTCTTGGCTTACACAAACGACTGAACAATTCAAGGCATTGCATCCATTGGTTAGCTAGTAAGTCCGATAGATTATCACTAAGGAAGGTTCCAAGCCGAAAGCTACCTATCCTAACACAAGATATTTTTGATTTCTACTCTTTTGACAAATTCTGCATATTGTTGCGTTTCTGTTGTCATCAAATTCCACTCACGTGGGGGATTGTAAGAAATGGTTTTGGAAAAATATGATTTTTCCTTAACTTTGGTCTATTTTTTAGGTGGGACCCATATGCCAAAGTTGGCGGGTTTAAGTGGTAACGCATTCTATGCCGCGTTGTGATTCACGTGTGTGGACTTACCTTTTTCCTCGCCCCGCTTTTTAGAAAGGGTTTGAAAAAAAGGCCTCACAATTCGGACTCCCGCGGTTCTGATTCTAGTCTCACAAGTACAATATGAAACTGATAACCACCAAAGAGTACAAATCCGGCAAAGCTTTTTGAAAAATCGATTTTAAATCAAATAATGCCAAAATTAGATGCTTTGCTAGATACAGAGTCCCCACCTAAATATTTTATTTTGAAAAAATTTAGGAAACCCTGACTCGTGCCAAAGGCCACGTGTCCGTCATCACCAAAGTTACCTCGGCTCGGGAACTTAGGTACAAGAAGGGAAAGTCGTGAAATGAGCACCCCCGCTCGCCCGAACAAAGATCGGTCTCTACTAATCATGATATGTCATTTTATAAACATTATGTGTGTTGTTCGATTATTAGCTAACATTACTATGTGATGCGCACAAGCAAGTATAGACTAGTTTGCTCAATTTGGAACAATCCAACTCATGTTTGTTTTCGAAAATGGTTTGAATTTACCACCCTCAAGTGGGCTTAAAGATGTGGATTTGCCACCAAACATAATAGGCTTAAAACATGATTTTGCCACAACAAAGTGGGCTTAAAACGTACATTCGTTCGATTGTTCCAATTCAAACAACAAGCCTTCATCTACAAGCATTCATGCAGTTTAGCATTTAAGCACATAGTCTCATGGCAAGCATGCGAAACATGGCAATATGGCAATCACACTCATACAAGTATGCTAAAGTATAAAACTCACTGAGTACTCCAAGCCAAAACAGAAACTAGTTAAAAAATCTATGATCCTAACTACGTTAACTGTTTAATGCAACACATGCAATATGCAATTTAATAGGCTCAGCTACTAATATGGCATATGAATCAATTTGAACAACATGCTATTTAAACACGTATTCAAAGAAGATATTGAAATTGCAATGCAGTTTGAATGATGCGCCGAGTCTCGGTGCATGCAAGACAAATGAATGGATGCAAACATGCAAGCATAAGATATGCTAATTGAGAATGATCCCTAATCTAACCATCGAAAGTGATTAAATAAAAGGGAGAAAGAGGTGGGGTTGGAAGACATGCACACACGCACGCACGCACACTTATTACAACATTACGCCCTCGCAAAGGAGGGTTCGAATGAATAAGCTAACTATTACAACATAATAGGAATTAACTAACTTACACTAAGCTAATTAAATATTACAAATTGAATTAATTAGCTAAATACTAAGCTAATTAGGTACAAAGCAATTAAACTAATTAATTAGCTACCACTAATTAACTAAATAAAGCAATTAAATGGCCTCAGGAAGTGAGGGATGCATGCTCGGTTTCTCCACCCGAGAAGCCACTGCCTTGCCATTGAACGCCTCTGTTTGCACATATCTAAACACCAACAGTGCTGCCAACTCCCAGAATGCCTTTGCTCCACCTCAGTAACACACTATGCAAAATTTCATTGACGGCCGGTCGGCTACACTAGTGGCCATCGGCCACTGTTGGTGGCCGGTCGGCTACCCCTGTCCAGAACTTCCTCTTTTGCTACAACAGAGAGCAAACAAAGGCAAAACAGGGTATTCTCAAGGTTTATCTGTACTGTTACACTCTTTATCATCACACAAGTTCAAAGGAGTGTAACTCTTGGACCTCAACCATCAACCAAGCAATTTCCATGCATGATGGCTAAGGAACCAAGTTTGTACAAGCTTAATAAGTGCAAAAAAAGACTCAAAACAACCATCACCCTATCATGCATGATCAAGGGCAATGGAGACCAAAGAAAGTGGGACATTTCATCACTTTTGAGTATGAAATGTTCTATTTTACCTATGTTCGAATTAACATAAGATTCGAACACATGCAATGCAACACGAAAGATGCTTATCTTGCCTCTTTTACTTGTTCATTTTTGTTTACTCATTTTACATTACCGATTCATTCTTTAATCAATTAAGTCCAAAAGTGAGTGTCCTCTAATGGAAAAATGGCTCAAACCACGAGTTGCTTTGGGCATGAAATAGGCATTACACTGTTGGTAATAAACCCCCTAAGGGATTAAACCATTAAGTGCAACACCTCAATTCCATACTTAGGCAAACAAGTGGTTTGAAACCACTTTCAAAGCAAACAAAAGAGTAAAGAATGGAGGGAGGTTGCAGAGATTAAAGTGCTGAAATGGAGTGCAAAACAACACTAAAACATGCTCTCAACTCAAAAGAATGATGGTTAAATCATCAAAACATCAAGCTAGTGAAGGAATTAACCCTATAATTATGCAATACAAGCCTCAACTAAATTAACCAGCCCAAAACAGAGCCAAAACAGGTCAAAACAAAGGCAAAAACATGCTGGACTAAAGCTAAGATAAGCTAGAAAAACATGCTAACATATAAAGCTAAGTAGGCATGCAAATAAGACATAAGGAGGGGAGGCTAACCCCTCCAATTTTAGAATTCAAAACAAGGCTTTTACCACCAAAAAAACTCTGAGATTCAGTGGTTAAAAGGCCTAAAAAAGTTGGTTTGAAGGTGGTGAAAACAAGCACAAAAAGCTTAACAAGCTAAGGAGCCAAATTGGTGGCCAACCCTCTAACTCAAAAGGGCTCAAACCACCATTTTTAGGTCATAAAAATAGAGTTTCTTACACTTCAAAAACAGCCTTAAAACAGTTGAAAAAGGATAGGAAAATAAGTATGCACAATAAGCTTAAATAAGGTAAGTGCTCTACCTTTGAAGCAAAGCACAATTTAGGCACAAATCCAAGCTTAAACCTCCTTCCAAAGCTCAAACAAGACTCCAAGGGACCTCAGCTCAATGGTGGTCAAGTTTGATTAAGGGTTGGTGTTCAAAAGTGTGGAGGAACTAGGCAATCAAGCACAAAATATCAAGTGAGAGAGAGAAAGCTAGAGGGAGAGATATTTTTGGTTCAAAATCTTCTAACCCTCCAAAATGGGGGAGGACCCCTCTGTTTATAGAAAAACAAGACTTGAGCTTAGATACATCTTACCATACACGTGTATGAAGATGCAGCTCAGTGAGCAACAGCTGGCATAGCTGTCAACAAATATCTGGAAAAAGGGACCCATGGCCGTCGGCCACCACTAGTAGCCGACAAGAATAAGTAATGGCCGTCAGATCCTAGGGATGGCCGACAGGTCACCCTCTCTTCCAGGCTAGAGGTAACAAGCTCTTGGTCCAAAAACATGCTGTAGACGTCCCCGAACGCCCTGGGAGGGTGAGTCCCGTTCTGTTCGCTTTGGGCTCACTACAGTTCAGGACTCTCAAATTGTCACGGTTCTCAATCTGAACCAAAGAGTCCAAATCTGGCAAATCGTTTTGAGAAAATAGATTTTGAAAGAAGTGCCAAACATGGACTGCTTTGCTAGATACAGAGTCGCCACCTAAATATTTTGTTTTGGGGAAATTTAGAAAACCCTAACTCGTTTGCCTAAGGCCACGTGTCCGTCATCACCAAAGTTGCCTTGGCTCGAGAACTTGGGTACGATTGGGGAAGGTCACTTCGTGAGCACCCCCGCTCGCCCGATCAAAGATCGGCCTCTACTAACCATGATATCTATTTTTGAAAATATTATGTGTTGTTATTCCGATTATTAGCCTAGATTTACTATGTGATGCGCACAACATACAAGTATAGACTGGATCGCCTGAATTGGAACAAAACATTTCATGTTTGTTTGTTTGAAAATGGTTTGATGGTGCTACCCGCAAGTAGGCTAAGACGTGGATTTTCCATCCACGGGTGGGCTTAGAAAGCATGATTTTGCCACTATCTAGTGGGCTTAAAACTCACAGTTTAACGAATTGCTCCAATTCAAATAACCCAACCTTCACCCACAGGCATTCAGGCGGTTATATCACATAAGCATATAGCCTCATGGTAAGCATGCTATCATGGCAGTCACTCACACACATGTAAGGATGCTAAAGCATAAAACTTACTGAGTACTCCAAGCCAAAACAGAAGCTAATTAGAAATCCATGCATGATCCTAGCTATACAGAAATGCCTAATGCAACACATGCAAAATGCAACTAAGATAGGCTCGGCTATTCTAAACATGGCATGTGAAATGCTACAGCTAACACGTATTCAACTCGGAATTGAAATACAATGCAGTTAGTATGATGGGCCGAGTTCGGTGCATGCAAGACAGATGAATGAATGCAAACATGCTATCATACTGTATGTTAATTGAAACATGCCCTAATCTAACCATCATAAGCGGGTAAATAAAAGGGAGAAAGACGTGGGGTTGGAAGACATACATCACACACACGCACACTTATTACAACATTGCCCTCGCGCAGAGGGTCCAAAAGAATAATACAGTCCCAAATGAATAAATAATTACAAAACCCTAATTAATTAACAAATTAATCTAGGAAAGCAGTAAATTGACATGCAAGCCAGGGACGGCCTCGACTCTGCTTTGGATGATGAATGATGCATGCTCGAGTTGGCTTTGTCGGAAAATCCCTCGCAATGCCCGGTTTGCCTCTGTTTGCAATTGTTCTTGGAATGCGTGTCAAACTCCGGAAGGCTGCTGATTTTTGATTTGCTGCAACAGAGAGCAACAAAGGGGCATGGCAAAGTACTTTCACATATGTATGCATGACTACTCTTCAGGGAGCGTAGTCCTCGATCCTCGTGCCACCAATCACGTATCTCGATGCATGATGGCCGAGGAGTCGAATTGCACGACTCAATATGAAATGAATGCATATGAAAACACAACAGGGCCTAGACTCCATCATGGATAATCCGGAGCGTCGGCGACCAGGAATTGAGACACGTTCCGTCACTCGGTGTAATAACCCTCATGCTATCCTAACCATGCTCATATGCATTCATGTGATTCCGTCTTGTAAACTTGCATTTCGAGTCTTGTCCTTGTTCGTTTAAATGTTACAGCATGTTTTGTATCTTGCCTGGTGTAAGTTTAGCCGAGGCCGTTTTCAATTATCTTAGAACCACTTTGTTTGACCTCCACCTTCGCCCCGACATATTGGCCGAGATGTCATTATCTAGGCCGAGGTGTTCGTCACCAAGGCCGAGATGTTACCCTTACACCTAGGTGATCTTGTCCCAGAGAGGTATGACCTAGACCGAGGTGTGGCACATCTAGGCCAAGGTGTGGTACAGCTTAGTCAAGTGTTGTCCTTTCCTAGCCGAGGTCATTGTTCCCTACTTGCCGATGTCTTGTTCTTAGCTGAGATCGGTACTCGCCAGAGTGCCCATACCGTCTTGCTTGTTGAACACACTATGTCATGGTTTTGTCTTGTCACTCAACCACCTTTCTGTGTAGCACCAACCAGCCACTGCCACGTGCCTCTGTAGAGGGTTAAGTCAGCCAACAGACTTAGAAATGAATCATTTTTGTTATATGTCTGTGTTTGTGAGGAGAGAGAAGCTCTAGAAGAAGAAGAAGTTTAGAGTGAGAGAGTGAGTTCGAGCTTGATTCCGAGAGATCAAACCATTAGATTCGTGTATTGAGGTCAGATTCTTGGTCTACTCTTGTCATTCTTATTGATCATTTAGCTGCATTGCATGATCGAACCTGTTTTGCATGTCATGCATCGATTTAAAGTTGGTTTTGGAAAGAGAAAATGGTGTTCACGTATTCTTGAAAGAAAAGTCTTGTTTGATCTGAAAAATTGCATTAAGTTTCGTGTTTTGTGTTCGTTCTCACAAGATCCTTGAAAATGGGTGCCCAGGTCCATGTTTTTGAACTCATAGCATGAAATCTTAGATTTTGTAATAGCAAATCACGACCCTTACATTCATCTCCCTCATGTTCATGTCCTTCATGTTCATCATGTTCTCCAAGAAAAGGGAACCCAGATTTTTCCCGACTTCATTCCGCTGAGTGTGGCCATCGAGGCAACACCTTGGCAAGGAAGTGTGGGACCTCGACCTAGACCTAGTAGTTGCCCAGCACGTTTTTCTGGGATAAAGAATTGTGTTTGTTTTGATTTGACTTAGTCTTGGGGAAATGCCGAGATCATCTGCATGTATGTAAAACTTGTTTGAAAATGCGTTCAATAGACCTTGCCATGTGTTTGTAGGGTTTGGACTTGCCTTGACCTCGACGCTTGAAGAACTAAGTGAGTGGTATCTTTAATAAAGCTATGTTATAATGCTTTGATAAAGTCTTGTTTTGCTCGTTTTTGGAAAGTATTTGTAAGCATGAATGGTTACTCCTATTTGAAAATATATATATATATATATCTTGTTTTGATGACATTCTTGGAAGTCCGTACGTGCTAAGGGACTATAAGCACTTGTAGCACAAAGTTTGGAAGTCCGTACGTGCTAAGGGACTATAAGCACTAGTAGCACAAGTCCTTAGTGTCCGGGGACTATAATGCAACGACACCATTGAATTGAGATATCTCCCTTGTCTTGCCTTGTCTTGTCTTGTTTGCCACTGACGGTTCACCGCGTGGATTTTGTTTGCCGAGATGTCATCACTTGTATTATAATGATGTTAGTAAGCATCCTTTGCAACTTGACAGATTTGGAAGATGGACTTGGTTCATCCCTTGACTTGCACTAATTATATTATGTATTGTTTGATAAAGATCTTGAATACCAGTCATGCAAACCCCTTTATTTGTTATACCATTCACTGAGTATCCAAGCTCACCCTCTCTATATATATGCAGGTGATGAGCAGGAAGGCGGTGACGCCTAGGTGTGACTCGCAAGCTTGTTTTGGGTTTTGTTTACGTCGGCTTAACTTGTGTACATGTCGGCAGTCTTGAAAACTATGCTTCTCGGCTTTCAATGCTTGTAATTTACACATGTCGGCTGGAGAAGCCTTTTGATCAAGACATAAAACGTATTTTGTACTTTATTGTATTTGAATCCAAGTTGTAATATTTTGCAAAGTTGTATGCCATTCCATGTAACTTGCGCACTGCTCTTATGGATCGCTTGTTTTTTTTTTTATTATTGCTTCCGAACTTGTGAGCCCCATATATAATTATACTCTGGTTGTGTGTGGATTTTGAAGATTGGCCTTCGGTAATCCCAGATTACTGGCCATCACGGCACCAAACTACTAGGGGCGGTTTGGGGTTGTGACACTCGGAGTACGAAACGTCCCTCGTTTCCCGTGCTCGGGCTAACTCCTATTCCAAGCACAATGCGATATGCATGACATGCATGAATGCAACTAATATACAACCTAGCATACACAATGCTATGAGATGGCATACGCAATGTACGATGTAACGAGGCATACACAATGCTCTAACATACAACCTAGCATACACAATGCTATGAAATGAAATGGCATATGCAATGCATAATGGACTTACACTAACATGAGTGGACCTCAGCCACACTCACATCAGTAGCCATTAGGTGAAAACGAGACTCTCGAAATACGTGCACGCATGCACGCAAATCGAGGACCGAACCTAAGGCAACAAATGCCACTCTACCAAAGCATGGCAAGGCATGGAATATGGTATGCAAACATGCAAATTTCAGCGCTGAAATATGATGCAAAACAGCCCCGAAACATGGAAACATGGCACCCGATGCATGAGATGAATCCCGAAACTCAAAATTAGGCGCATGGAATGGCTTATAGCTATACAAAGCATGCATTATTTGATGATGAAGCATGAAGACAGAGGCAAGAAAGTCCCAAAATATGCATATTTCCAGTTTATAACAAGTCTCAAAAATGAACACAAATAGGGCTAATCTATCATGCAAAAATGGCCCTAAAAGAGAGATTAAACACAAGGGACAACAACTGGCCCCAAATGGCAAAGAGCCCTTCAACAAAGTTGAAGAGGGGCTCAAAACAAGGCACTTCACAGTTTACATCAAGCCACGAAAATAATCAAAAATAAGGCCAAACTATCATGCAAGAAAAGGCCTAAAAGAGGGGTAAAGAGACAAGTGATGGTAGGAGACCTCAAACAGAGGAGAGCCCTTCAACAATGTTGAATAGGGGCTCAAAAAAAGATATTTAATAGTTTATGGCAAAGTCCAAAACAACTCACAAATAATCCTAAAATACTATGCAAAAATTGGCCTAAAAGAGAGACAAAGAGGCACGTGATAGTAGAAAGCCTCAAACAGAGAAGATCCCTTCAGAAATATTGAATAGGGGCTCAAAAAAAGTTATTTTACAGCTTATGGAAAAGTCCAAAACAGCTCACAAATAAGCCTAAAATGCTATGCAAAAATTGGCCTAAAAGAGAGACAAAGAGGCAAGTGATAGTAGAAAGCCTCAAACAGAGGAAGACCCTTAATCAAACATGAAAAGGGGCTTAAAATATGACTAGTTACATTTAGGGTCGGAGCCCAAAAATGCAAGCAAGCAAGGCTTAGATATAGAACAAGAAAAGACTAGAAAAGGGAGAAAGAGGACTCACCCTTGTAGAACAATGAACCAGCTGCTTTTGGTTGAAGAAATGGTGCTCCTAACCTCTGGAAAACAGCCTCAAGTTGCTGTAAGTGGAGTGTGGGTTGATAGGCTATGAGTTGGTGTACAAATGGTGTAGGAGCAAGGGTATTTTGAGGCTTGGAGTAGAGAGAAAAGGAGGCTTTAATGCAAGAGCTCCAATGGATTTTTCTAACCTTTGGAAATGGTGCAGAGGTGCTGGTCTTATAGAGGGAGAGAGGCAAGGAAGGGGGGGAGAAATAAAATTCAAATTTCCCCCCAAAGGCAGCCCTCCCGGATACAAAATCTGGGGGGAAACAAGCTATACAGCTGGAACACACTCAGGAGGGCAAACATGGCCGGCCAGGTAGAAAAAGTTCAGGTGGCCGGCCGGCCACCCCCCATGGCCGGCCGACCAGTGGTCAAAATGGTCAAGGATGATTGCTGGCCGGCCACCCCAAATTGGTGGCCTCCCATGTGTGCACAACACAAATATGTGGTTGACCCCCGGAGAAAGTGAACCAGGAAAGAGAAAAGCTAGCTTTTTAGAGGGGTTCAAAATGGGCAAGAACAATTGCTGGCCGACCACCAAATATTGGTGGCCTCCCAGGTGTGTACAATACAAATATGGGGTTTAGGGCTAAAGAAAGTGGCCCTAGGGTGGTGAACATTAGCTTTTTAGTGAGGAAAACGGGCGACGGAGAGCGATGAAGAAATAAAGCTGGCTTTTCAGAACAATTTCTGCCCTCCCACCCTCCTACAAGCTTTCTAACCATGAAAATAAGGTCTCCACCAAAAATGGGCCCAAACCGATGCAAAACAAAGGTTCGGGGGCCAAAACGCGCAGCCTAGGGCCCCGAAAATGGGCTGTTAAGCATCGGAGGTGGCGTTCGACCACGAAGTTGGTCTCTCGGGCCACAGTATTCCTCAAAAGGGAGGAAATAAGGTGTATACCAAAAACCGGAGCAAACGGAGGTGGTTAGGTGGTCCCGAACCGAGGCACACGGCCGTCGGCTCCGAAAAATCGGAAACCGGGCTCCAAACGGGAAAAATGGCCTACGACCACGAAACGTAGCCTACGGCCACTGAGAGATGATCTACGAGACCTCTCCCTCCCTTCAGGAAGAGAAAACAGAGAAAACAGAGCCTGGTTTGCAAACCGAGGCAAGGCACGAAAGAGTCCGGAAGTCCGAAGGCAAGGCTTGTAGCCGGGACTCTGAAACTTCTGAACGAGCACAATATGCAATATCACCGAGCGCTCAATCTGTGACGTCTGAGTCTTAAGGTCGGTCAAAAATGGGGTGTCTACAGTTGCCCCTCTTTGACAGAACTCGGAAGTCATAAGTGACGGGAGTGAATGTCAAAGCCCCGAGACGACCTATTTTTGACAAGGCCGAAGACTTAGACAAACAGGCAAGATAACAAAGATGTGCCCGCAGGCGTGCCCACAAGCAGGGGCAAAATGCAACCGATAATGCAAGAAGCCGAAGGTAACTCAATGATCATGCAAAGCAGCAAGCTGTAATGAAGCGCACACGCAACAGTTTTAAGCAAGAATGCAAAGCAATAACTACATTTCATGTAGTTAAGAATGCGGAGAATTATTCAATTATCGCCACGTCTCACACGGAGAAGATACAATACCTGTGCGGTTCGCCTGGCCGCATCAGCCTCAAATGAATCGTACATACAATATCGTGCCTGCAAAAGGAAGAAACTCAACAAGCACAATATATTTAACAACATATGTTCAACGTGATGTTGAATACAGACAATCACGACGCCGATAGAAAAGTGCATCGCAATGCGAGGAGCAACGCGCGTGACAACGTGGGTTAAGCACGAGGGTATGACAATATTCGTGAAACGTGCACAATAGCATGAGAATGCAAGTGACGTGCAAAACAACGCGGAAAAACTGTGAATTCGAATGCGAATTTATCGCAAAACGACGAGCAAAGAAATGCAAATTTTTTGATGAGGACGACTCAATCGCGACCTCCGGTTTACCTCCTGGAGGGGTCGCAACACATTCAAAAAGGATACATCTTACTTTCGATGAATGACGATGACAGACGCATTGAAAATTGGAGTTGAAGTTCCGATAGAGCGATTTTGCGACGGAAAGTGCACTTTTCTTGTACTTTTTCAGGTCCCGGGGACTACAATCTTCCCCAAAATTTGCAGAGAGCTTGGTGGGCACCTGGGGAACACCACCGGCCAGCTCTCTTCCCAAGGAGAGGCCACCGGCCAGGGTTGAGGGATAGAAGTGGCTGGCCCGCCTGAAAAGGTGGCTGGCCGGCCACTTTTCAAAATCCGTGGGCAGTTTGGTCATTTCACCCTCGTTTCTTTAAATGTGCTCATCCAAAACACTTTTTCTCACAAGTGCAGCTCCGAGATTGCTCTCTCTTCCTTCCCAAACCATTTTCCTCTTCAGATCTGAGCTCTATACGCGTTTTCCAACGCCCCACGCAAGTTGTTTTCGCGAAAACTTTCAGTTCTCTACACTTTGAACCGATTAAATTTTGATTTCGGTGCTTCTTTTCTCATTTCCACCACTTGAGGTAAGTTTGTCTCAACATTTGAGAGATTTTCTCGGGAGTTGACTTTTGTTGACTTTTTCATTTCCCGAGAGTTGACATTTGTTGATTTTTCCAATTTTTGGCTCATTTTGCTCATTTTTACTCCTCTTTTGCAGATCTTTCGAGATGGCTGGTCATTTCCCTCATGGCGGAGGTTCTCCAGGTGCCGGAGGTGACCCAGATATTATGGCTTTACCTCCGAGAGTTCGTCCGTTCGATCCCGAGAGGTATCATCCCCAGGAGCACGTCCTTCCTCAGGCGATTTTTCACCACTTTACTGACTTTGATGAGCGAGTGCCTACAGATCTACTACTGCGGGAGCCTCACCTCTCTCATGAGGCACGAGAGGTATTTACTTCATGCTTACATTTTCTGCAATATATTTTGCATTTTCCATGCATTTCGTGCTTTCGTCACGTTTATCTGCTCATTCGAATACGCGACCTTCTGATTGTGAACACACAGCACACACTTGTTGTGAGTAGAACACACAGCCCAAACTCTGAACTTCTGAACACACAGCCCGGATTGAGGTGAACACGCAGCCCACTGATTTTGAAATTTGAACACATAGCCCAAACACTGAATTTCTGAACACACAGCCCAGATTGAGGTGAACACGCAGCCCACTAATTTTGAAATTTGAACACACAGCCTAAATACTGAATTTCTGAACACACGGCCCAGATTGGGGTGAACACGCGGCCCAAATACTGAATTTCTGAACACACAGCCCAGATTGGGGTGAACACGCAGCCCAAATACTGAATTTCTGAACAAACAGCCTAGATTAAGGTGAACATGCAGCCCACTGATTTTTAGATTGAACACGCAGCCCAAACACTGAATTTCTGAACACGCAGCCCAGATTGAGGTGAACACGCAGCCCAGATTGAGGTGAACACGCAGCCCACTGTAGACAACCCATTTTTGACCGACCTTAAGACTCAGACGTCACTGATTGAGCGCTTGGTGATGTTGCATATCGTGCTCGTTCAGAGGTTTCAGAGTTTCGGCTGCGAGCCTTGCCTCCGGACCTCCGGACTCTTTCATGCTTTGCCTCGGTTTGCGAACTAGGCTCTGTTTTCTCTTCCCGAAGGGAGGGAGAGGTCTTGTAGATCATCTCTCAGTGGCCGTAGGCTACGTTTCGTGGTCGTAGGCCATTTTGCCCGTTTGGAGTCCGGTTTCCGATTTTTTGGAGCCGTTGGCCGTGTGCCTCGGTTCGGGACCGCTTAACCACCTCTGTTTGCTCCGGTTTTTGGCATGCATCTTATTTGCTCCCTTATGAGGGACACTATGGTTCGAAAAACTGACTTCATGGTTGAACACCACTTCCGGTGCCTAACAGTCAGTTTTCAGGGCCTCGGGCTGCGCATTTCGGCCCCCGAACCTCCATTTTGCATCGGTTTGAGTTCATTTTTGGCAGGGACCTCTGTTTCATTGTTAGGAAGGTCGTAGAAGGGTGGGAGGCCAGTAATTGTTCTGACGACTATGTTTTATTCCTCCATCGCCCTCCGTCGCCCGTTTTTCCCACTTGAAAGCCAATGTTGACCACCCTAAGGCCACTTTTTCTTGCCCCAAACCACATATTTGTGTTGTACACACCTGGGAGGCCACCAATATCAAATGGCCGGCCAGTAATTGTGTTTGCCCCTTTTGAACCCCTCCAAAAAGTGGGCTTTTCTCTCCCCTGGTTTACTTTCTCTAGTTTTTGACCACATGGTTGTGTTGTGCACACATGGGAGGCCACCAATCTGGGGTAGTCGGCCACTAATACTGCTTGAACCTTTTGACCCTTGGCCGGCCAGCCATGGGAAGGACCGGCCGGCCACCAGCAACTTAAGTACCAGGCCGGCCTTGCTCCCCTCCTCTGGTACATTACAAATATGTATTCTGTTTCCCCCCAGATTGTGTATCCGGGGGGCTGCACTTTTGGGGGGAAATTTGAAATCCATTCCCCCCTTTTTTTCCCCCTTCTTTTGCCTATATAACCAGCACCCCCAGCTGTGTTTTAGGGGTTAGAAATTTTGGTTTGGAGCTCCTACATTGTATCTCTCTCTCTCTACACTCCAACCCTTAAAACCTCCCAAACCCTACACCATTTCTACACCACCACCTAGCACCTTACCACCAACATCCATTTCAGCCACTTGGAGCTGTTTTCCAAAGCTAAGGAGCCACCAAACTTGGCCCAAGAGTTGTCAAAGACTTGGTCTTCAAGGGTAAGGCTTCTCCTCCCTCTTTCTTGCCTTATTTTGCTCAATATATTAGCCATACTTTCTTGCATATTTGGGCTCCGACCCTAACTGGAAATAGCATTATTTTGAGGTCTTTTTCATGTTTGTTTTAAGGTCCTTCCATGTTTAAGGTCTCTAGCTACCACTTACTTCTTTACCTCTCTTGTAGGCCTCTTTCTTGCATAGTATTTTAGGCCTATTTGTAAACTGTTTTGAGTTTTTTTATGAACTGAAAAGTGGCTTATTTTGAGCCCTTCTTCAACATTGTTGAAGGGATCTTCACTATTTAAGGCTTCCTTTTGTCACTTGCCTCTTTATCCCTCTTTTGGCCTTATTTTTGCATGTTGTGTTAGCCCCTTGTGCTTGCATTTTTGGGCTCTGGTCCGAACTGTAAATAGACTTAGTTTGACCCCCTCTTCATGTTTGATCAAGGGACCTTTTCTGTTTCAAGCTCCCTTTTTGCTCTTTGTGTTTAAACCTCTTTTTAGGTTTTATTTTGCATAGTATTTTAAGCTCGCTTATGCACTGTTTTGGGTTTGATCATAAACTGTAAAATACCATGTTTTGGGCCCCTCTTCAACTTTGTTGAAGGGCCATCCTATGTTTGAGGCCAGCAACCATCACTTCCCTCTTTGTCTCCCTTTTGGCTCATTTCTTGCACAATGTTTTAGGACTGTTTGTGTTTATATCCGTGGCTTATTATAAACTGTAAAGTGCTTCATTTTGAGCCCCTCTTCAACTTTGTTGAAGGGATCTTGGCCATTTAGAGCTAGAAGCTGCTACTTGCTTCATTACCTCTCTTACGGGGCCATTTTTACATGCTAGCTTAGTCCTATTTGTGTCCATTGTTTGGCCTTATTTAAAACTGTAAATATTCTTGTTTTGGGACTGTCTTGATTCTATCTTCACACTTCATGTTCAAATAATGCATGCTTTGCACAGCCATAGGTCATTCCATGTACCTAATTTCATATTTCGGGTCTCATTCCATGTATCGGGTGCCATGTTTCCATGTTCTGGGGCCGTTTTGCATCATATTTTGTTACTGAAATTTGCATGCTAGTATGCCATATTCCATGCCTTGCCATAAACCTATCGAGTTTACTAGCTGATCAATGAATATGACATTGTAGACACCCCATTTTTGACCGCCTTTAAGACTTGGACGCGACTGATGGTTTTGAAAGATGCGCAGGGCAAAGGTTCAATTTCTTCTGCAAGGAGAGAGAGTCAAATCTCAACTTCATACCCCTTTTTGGACCAAAACAATCTTGATCAAAAGATTTTAGACCTTGAAACTTATTTGGGTATACCACAAATTATGATTTTATCTTGAAAAACTAATTT
>NW_021028353.1:1124549-1137348 GCF_004153795.1 Camellia sinensis | reverse complement strand
GAACCTGATTCCGACTCACAAGACTCGGTGGAATCAGATTTCGGCTCACTACCTGACCTGGTGCTGCTGGACAAAAATCCATCTTCATACTGCCAAATGAGAGAGGGTGCGATAGATGCATCCAAAATAGTTGCTGGCGGGCCCGCAGCCGTTCCATTCCCGATCACGCATACCGAGAAGTTATCCCCCAAGCATTCTTGGTCGATCGAAGGATCTGAAAGTAGACATGCCAGCGCTACCCCCATTTCAAGTTCGGTGTCCTCATTCTGCGCTTTCTTATACTGCTCAACCTCAGCTGATGGGTCTGTCTGCTCTTCGGCAACGTCATCCCCGGATAATTGCAGGTCGAAGAAGATCTCAAAACCAGGCACGCGCTTCCTCTCCGCGTTCAGCCACGGCTCTGGGAAGCCACAAAATGGAAAGTCTTCCCCTTCCCGGACGAAGCGTCCGTTCAGGGTGCCCTGAATGGGTCGATGCATTAACTCAAAAGGCTTCCCTACCTTCTTCGCTCTGGCTCTCCCAACCATCTCTTTACCTTTCCTCACCTAGTCCTCTTTGGTGGGCAGATAACCCAAGCCAAAGGTATGGGGGTTGTGTGGCACTTCGGCCAATGCTGCGACGCCCTTCCGGCCGCTCCTTCCCAATCCCATCTCGAGGATGTGTTGAAGCTTGTTCATGAGGTATACAGATTGAGCACTGACATACACTCCCTCATTAACAGCCATGATGTTCTGCACAATTCGGGCCTCAGCCAAAGTAAACCCTGATAAGAACACATCCTCCGTGCCATGTTCAATTTCCAAGACTGGTGTAGACACTTCCGGCGGCGGATGGATTGACGAATTCCCAAAAACAATAGCTACCCCTTTCCCGTGAGGTTACTTCAACATCTGATGCAAGGTGGAAGAGACTGCCTTGACCTGGTGCAACCACGGTCGCCCCAAAAGTAGGTTAAAGGTTGCGGGATCGTCCAAGACATGGAATTCAATGTTGTGTTGTCCTGGACCAACCTGGGTCTGAATCTTGACAGTCCCCATCACCTCCCTGCTTGTGTTATCATAGGCTCTGATCACTTGAGTAGTTAGTACGACGTCCGCGGGCTTCAACCCAATTGCATATGCCGTCCTTGACGGGCACACATTGATAGCGAATCCCGTATCAACAAGAACCACCGACACCCATTTGCCTCTACATTCCACCGAGATGTAGAGAGGTTTATTGTGATTTGCGCCCTCAAGCGGTAGTTCTTTGTCAGAAAAGGTCAACATCGGGAAACCTCCTCTCGGAAAAACCAATCCAACTAGTTGCTCTAGTGTGGTGTCTAT
Source organism: Camellia sinensis (assembly GCF_004153795.1). Taxonomy (NCBI): domain Eukaryota; kingdom Viridiplantae; phylum Streptophyta; class Magnoliopsida; order Ericales; family Theaceae; genus Camellia; species Camellia sinensis. The sequence goes on along the minus strand of NW_021028353.1, from coordinate 1,136,023 downwards.
GGAGAGCTTGGCCTTGTCCATGGCTGAAAGGACAGCCTGCCAGTGTACTCATGACGCCATAAGCAGTCCCCAGATGGAGATGTCTGCTTGTATCTTCTTTAACTGCTTTAGTACAGCCTCTTCTTCGATTTGCTTTTCTTTCTGTCTCTCAGCTTCCTTATCCTTTCCGGATGCTTCTGGCTGGTCTAGGTGCGGGGGTTTGAAATACCGCCCACTTCTTGTCATATGATCAACCTCGCCGATATACCAAGTATCATCTGGTTGGTTACTTCCCAATCCTCATCTGTGTGGGCAAGACATAAATCATCGTCTTCCCACCGCATTCCGTCGGCAGCCGACAAACGCCTGTCCGGCTCTGGTATGATCGTACTCGCAGTACCTTCAGTCCACATGCCTGCAGCATCATCTATTCTTGTGCCCACAGCACTCTCGGCCCCTTCATGGGCTTTTGCCTTCCTGATTCTCTCAGAATCCCAAAACCTCTCTTGTTCAGACTGCGTCAGTGCAGTTTATTGTTCAGCTTTCCCTATATCCACAATGCCCAAGTCCCGAGTGAAATTCTTCGTACCGGCGCTCTCCGGCAATGTAATCTGACTTCCGGCCCTTCCGGCCACAACTGATATTCCTGCCCCTGCCGGGCCCTGTTCCAACGGAGATTCTTCGACGACATTCGGTAGGTCATCGAGCCACCCAGTAGCCTCTACCGATTCCTCATAGTTAAACCAGTTGACTGCTGCGTCCCCTGATTCTTGGTCATTGAAAAACTAGAGGTTGGCTAAGTCCTCTTCCACTGCCGTCAAATCATCTGTCCCTCGCTCAAATCCATCTCCTCAGATCACACACAGCTTTGCCCTCTCTGGTAATTCTACACTTGGCTCACTTGGATCGTAGGCTTCCCCAGCAACACTTCCAGACTGCTTAAACCTTGATTCGGTAATTGCATCCTCCTCTGAAACCTCCTCTGCTCTGCCTTCGACAGTCACCACTACCGGCTCAGGTTGGGTTTTAGAGATGTCCAACATGCACAAAGACTTGGTGCAATCAGGAAGGAGCACCTCCGGCTTAGGTAGGTGGGAAGGAGTGATATAGATGCTAGGATCGTAAGACACGACCCCTATCTGGATAAAATTGACTCTTTTGGGAGGTGGAGCTTGGTTGTGTGTAGGGAGGGGGTTGGCTGTGACGTTGGGTTTTTCTGGCAGTAAAATCACATTTTTGTCAATGAGGTCCTGAATCTCATGACGTAATCTGAAGCATTGGTCAGTGCCGTGACCGTGTTGTTGGTGATATGCACAATATTTGGCCGGGTTGTGAGAGGGGGGAAGTGGGTTTGGTAGTGGCCTCAGCTCCAGGGGTTTTAGATGCCCTTTTCTGGTTAATACCCTTAGAGCCTTGGACAGGGGCATATACAATGGGGTGAAGCTTATTTGGCCCCTGGGTGGGTACTTGGTGGTTTGGTTGTTACTTTCGGATGCACCGGAGAAAGGTGTGGCTGCCATGGGTCTCGGAAGGGGAGGGGGAATGGTGGTGACCATGCTGACTTCCGAAGTCCTCGTATTCGCAGCACTGCCTGTGCCTGCGTTGTTGTTGCGGTTGAAGGTTCTTCGGGGCTGCTCCTTATCCTGGTCAATCAGACCCTGTTTCATTGCATCTTCGATCTGTACCCCCATCTCATGCAGATCAGAAAAGGTGGGGAAGGGGAGTACAATCATCTTTTGCATCAATTTTGGCTGGAGATTGCACACAATCATCCTGATCTAGTCCTTGTCGGTAGGCCTCAGGGTCATCATTGAAGCCTTCGCCCTCCATCGGGTTACAAAATCCGAGAAGCTCTCTTTAGGCTCCTGCCTTGTTGTTTCGAGATCTCGGGTTGTAATCTCGATTTGGGTATTGTAAGAGTATTGCGCAACAAAGGCCTCAGCCATTTCGTCCCAACTCCGTTTGACATCATCTTCTAACTTCGCATACCAGATAGCGGCCACTCCCGATAGGGTCCGGCCAAATAGTGAAAGCTTCTGAGGTCTGGTTAGGCCCATTGGCCGTAGGATGTCTGAGAATAAACGGAGGTGGACCATGGGATCCCTGGACCCATCGAAGCGATCAATCTGCGGTATTTTGAATCTATCCGGTAGTGTCACAGCCACATCGGTATATCTATCCTCGATATCCGGAATAGCCTTTACCCCTTGGGATTTCTTGAATAGCTTCTCAAGCTTGCTCAATTTCAGTGCTGTAGGGTCTATTTCGAAATCGAAGGGAGAGTCCGGGTGGTTGATGGGTGTATGTGCCTTGGACAGTTGAGGTAGAAGTGGGGGCGAAGCTGGCCCCGTTGGAATATCTGTGTCCTCCTGAAGGGTCTGAACATTCGGCAAGGTGTTCTGGGCATTCGGCAGGGTATTCTAGATAGTCGGTGCCTGCTCAGGTAGAGGGGCTCCTGGTGGGGGAGGAGCTTGATGTGAGGCTGACGCTCCATTCTGCTGCTGCAGTCTAGTGATTGTAGACGTCCCCGAACGCCCCGGGAGGGTGAGTCCCATTCCGTTCATTTGGGGTCACTACAGCTCAAGAGTCTCAAATTGTCACGGTTCTAAGTCTGAACCAAAGAGTCCAAATCCGGCAAATCGTTTTGAGAAAACAGATTTTTGAAAGAAGTGCCAAACACGGACTGCTTTGCCAGATACAGAGTCGCCACCTAAATATTTTATTTTGGGGAAATTTAGGAAACCCTGACTCGTTTGCCTAAGGCCACGTGTCCGTCATCACCAAAGTTGCCTCGGCTCGGGAACTTGGGTACGATTGGGGAAGGTCACTTCGTGAGCACCCCCGCTCGCCCAATCAAAGATCGGCCTCTACTAACCATGATATCTATTTTTGAAAACATTATGCGTTCTTATTCCGGTTATTAGCCTAGATTTACTATGTGATGCGCACAGCATACAAGTATAGACTGGATCGCCTGAATTGGAACAAAACATTTCATGTTTGTTTATTTGAAAATGGTTTGATGGTGCTACCCGCAAGTAGGCTAAGACGTGGATTTGCCACCCTCAAGTGGGCTTAGAAAACATGATTTTGCCACTATCTAGTGGGCTTAAAAAAAAAAAAAACTCATAGTCAACGAATTGTTCCAATCCAAATAACCCAACCTTCACCCACAGGCACTCAGGCAGTTATATCACATAAGCAATTAGCCTCATGGTAAGCATGCTATCATGGCAGTCACTCACACGCATGCAAGGATGCTAAACCATAAAGCTCACCGGGTACTCCAAGCCAAAATAGAAACTACATTAGAAATCATGCATGATCCCAATTCTAAACTGCTCTTAACCGTAACACATACAAAATGCAACTAAGATAGGCTCGGCTATTCTAAAATGACAATGCGAAATGCTACAATCTAACATGTATTCTGCAATTTGATTACAACAGAACAATGCACGTCTTAGACACACTATGATACGCCGAGTCCCAGGTGCAATGCAAAAACTAGATGAGATGATGCAAACATGCTGTCATACTGTAATCTAATTGAAAACATATCCCAGTCTAACATCATAAGCAGGTAAATAAAAGGGCAAAGACGTGGGGATTTGGAAAGACGATACAACACAGCACACGCAGACGTTATTACAGTTATGCCCTCCCACGAGGGTCCGAATAAAAATATACAGTCCCGATTGAATGAATAATACAGGTCCCGAATAAATAAATCCTAATTAATTTACAATTAATCTAAGAAGCTATAAACCGGAAACATGCAAGCCAGGGACTGCCTGACTCTGATGAATGATGTTGTTGTGGCTGCCGTTCGTCGGAAATTACTGGGATGCCCAATTAGCCTCTGTTTTGGCAATTATTCTTGGGAGCGCCAAGCGTCTGGAAGACTGCTGAGTTTTGATTTGCTGCAACAGAGAGCAAGAGAGGGCATAGCAATGTATTTTCACAGATGTTGTCTGCCTCAATCCTCGTGCACCATCACGCATATCGATGCATGATGAGCTGGGGAGTGTCGACTTATGCAAGCTAATATCGAATGAATTGCAATATGAAACTCAACTAAAACTAATCCATATGGATATCCGGAGTGTCGGGAATTGAGACACGTTCCGTCACTCGGAGTACGAAACGTACCTCGTTTTCCGTGCTCGGGCTAACTCCTATCCCAAGCACAATGCAATATGCATGATATGCATGAATGCAACTAATATACAACCTAACATGCAACATGCTATGAAATGGCATACACGATGCACGAGATAACATGGCATACACAATGCGCTAACATACACCCTAGCATACGCAACACTATGAAATAAAATGGCATACACAATGCGCAATGGACTTACACTAACATGAGTGGACCTCAGCCACACTCACATAAGAGGCCATCAGATGAAAACAAGATAACTCGAAATGCGTGCACACGTGCACGCAAACCGAGGACCGACCATCAGGCACCGAAATGCCACTCTAATGAGGCATGGCAAAGACATGGAAAATGATATGCAAACATGCAATTTTCAGTAGCAAAATGAGGGGTAAAACAGCCCCGAAACGAGGCGAAATGACACCCGATGCATAGAATTTCCCCCGAAATGCAAAACTAGGTACATGAAATGGCTTACAGCTATACAAAGCATGCATAATTGGTACATGAGATGAAAATACAGAAGCAAGGAAGCCCCTAGATAAGCATTTTTACAGTTCAAAGCATGGCCAAACATCAAGCACAAATAGGGAAAAAATAGCACGCAAAAATGGCCCTAAATGCAAGATAAAGAAGCAACTCATAGCTGCCGATCCCAAACAGATTAGGGGCCTTCTACAATATTGAAGAGGGGCCAAAAATATGATATTTTACAGTTGATGGCCAAGCCTAAATCAGTACACAAGTATGCTCAAAATGCCATGCAAGATTGGGCCCAAAAGAGGTCAAAACACAAAGTGTACAAAACATTCATTAAACAGCCAAAGACCCTTAATGAAACATGAATATGGGGTCAAAATAAGGTGTTTTTAGTTCTGTAAAATGACCAAAAACAGAAGCATAATAGGCTAATACATCATGCAAAAATGGGGACCAAAGAGGGATATAATGACAAGTGGCACATGGAGGTCCCAAACAGTAATGAGCCCTTCTTCAATATTTAAGAGGGGCTCAAAATAAGCTCATTTACAGTTTACATCATGCTCCAAAACAGATCACACATAGGCTAAAAATACTATGCAAGATAACGGTATATGAGAAGGATAATGAAGCAAGTGTAAGATAGGGACCTCAAATGTCAAAATTCCCTTAATGAAACATGAAATGGAGCTCAAATAAAGGGTACTTTCAGTTTTGGTCGGAGCTCAAAACAACAAGCAAAATAGCTAAAAAAATGTTGCAAAATTAGGCTCAAAAAGAGGGAATTGGTACTGACCCTTGGAGACAAGTCTTTAGCAACTCTTGGCTTGAGTTTGCAGCACCTCTAAGCTCTGGAGAACACCCTCAAACTGCTGGAGTGGAGGATGGAAGGGTAGGGCTTGGTGGTGTAGTGTAAAATGGTGTAGGGTTTGAAGAATTGAAGCTTGGAGATGGAGAAGGAGAGAGATATAATGCAAAGGGGCTTGAAGGGAATTTTTCTAACCCTTTCTCCAGACCTGGCCAGCCAAGTTTATACGCCAAAGAGGGGGAGAAATGGAGGGAAAAAGTGGGGGGAAAACAAGCCAAGTTTCCCCCCAAAAGGGTTGTCCCTCGGATACAGATTTTTGGAGGGAAAAAAGTGCATAGCTGTAATGTACATAACCTAAGGATTATGGCCGGCCACTTTTTGGAGCTTCAGGTGGCCGGCCGGCCACCTCCCCTAGCCGGCCGGCCAGGGGTCAAAAGGGCCAAGTTGAATTAGTGGCCGGCCACTTCACATTGGTGTCCTCCCAGGTTCCATCATCACAACCCTGTAGTTCAAAATTGCAAACTGTAAAACAAGAGAGAGAATAGGCCACTTTTAGTAGGGGTTCAAAAGGGTCAAGCAACATTAGTGGCCGGCCACCAACTTTTAGGGTCCTCCCATGTGTGTACATCACAAATATGTGGTTAAAAGTTCAAGAAAATGGCCCAAGGGTGTTCAACATTGGCTTGGAAGTAAGAAAAACGGGCGTCGAAGGGCGTCGGAGGATATATAACTGGTTGCTGAAACAATTGTTGGCCTCCCACCCTTCTACGGCCTTCCCAGTGATGAAACAGAGGTACCTGCCAAAAATGAACAAAAACCGATGCAAAACGAATGTTCGGGGGCCAAAACGCGCAGTTCGGGGCCCCGAAAACTGCCTGTTAAGCACCGAAAGTGGCACTTGACCACGAAGTGGGTCTCTCAGACCTCAGTGTCCCTTAAAAGGGAGTAAATAAGATGCATGCTAAAAACCGAAACAAATGGAGGTGGTTTGGCGGTCCCGAACCGAGGCACATGGCCTGACGGCTCCGAAAACCGGGAACCGGGCTCCGAATTGGGCAAAATGGCCTACAGCCACAAAATGTAGCCCACGGCCACTGAGAGATGGTCTACGGGACCTCTCCCTCCCCTCAGGAAAGAAACAGAGAAAACCGAGTCTGGTTCGTAAACCGAGGCAAGGCACAGAAGAGGGTTTGGAAATCCGGAGGCAGGGCTCACGGCCGCGACTCTGAGACTTCTAAATAAGCATAATATGTAGTATCACCGAGCGCTCAATTGGTGACGTCTGAGTCTTAAGGTCGGTCAAAAATGGGGTGTCTACAGTGATGAGCTCGGCCTGCTGGGCCATGACTGCAGCCTGCAGTTTGGCAAATTCCGCTTGGCGGACAGCGTCCTCCTGCATTTGCTTCATGCTCTCTTGGAGCTGTCGCATCATTTCTTCCATTTCGGCTATATTCTGCTGATCTTGCTGACTGACTGGTATGTGTATCTCTATGGCAGAAACTGAGACCTCGTTTCGACTGTTCACTGCTAAAGTAGACCACTGCTCTGGTAATCTCTGCTCAGACACATTGCGCTTTCTCGGCCTCCTTCTGACAACCAGGGGTAGAGAATGAAACACTGGCTGTCCGCCAATCAGATCCTCAGATCGATTGAGTCGGTGACCTCTTGTCCAGGGTGCTTGGGAAATATCTGCTCGGTCGGAAGCAATTGTGCTAAAATTGCCCTAGTAAAAAGATAAATAAAGCAATAAGGAAATAAATAAACAGGTAAACGGACAGTATAACAGCTTAAAGTAAATGTACAACATACAGCTGGGCGTAACAACACATGGTCGGATAAGCTGAATACATGCTGTCCTCAGACACTGATCATCATCCCCATATCACTGTTCCCAAAGACTGAATCTGATACCCGCAGATAACTGATTCTCAAACACTGACTGATGCCCTCAAGCCTGATGCCCAAACTCGCAAACTGATACATGCAATCCCTGTAGAGACACACTCTGACAGCACATAACAGATAATTGAGAGCCAGAACACCCCTATGTTGGGGTAGGGTTTCCCTATCCTATTTTGTCAGGAGCTAGGGTTTCACTACGCACGCAGTGGTTTCAAACAACCTATATTGGGTAAGCAACCTGTCCTAGTTTGGAATGGTCACTATCGATCCGAATATGCACTAGGTCGAATGGTCAAAAAGGGTGCCCCGGTAAAACCGGGGTTTGTGTTCCCATACTGGCAGAGCCCATAACCGGTCAGCCTTATGGTCATGCCTTGACAAGACAAGCCTCCGGCAAACCGTTCAGGAATAGCAGATAGCAAACACGGTGTCCTAGGCGCACCAATGCAAATGCAATGCAAAGAAACACACAAGTATAGTCAAAAACAGATATCATGAGTTCGAGTCAAGCTCTCTAAATCCCCAACAGAGTCGCCAGAAACTGTAACAAGCCCGCGGGGGACCTCGCTACAGCTCGGACTCTCGATTTTTTGTTTTGTGTTACGGTTCCTAAGTCTGAACCAAAGAGTCCAAATCCGGCAAATCGTTTTGAGAAAAACAGATTTTTGAAAGAAGTGCCAAACATGGACTGCTTTGCCAGATACAGAGTCGCCACCTAAATATTTTATTTTGGGAAATTTAGGAAACCCTGACTCGGTGCCAAAAGGCCACGTGTCCGTCATCACCAAAGTTATCACGACGCTGCATGCATACGACGATGCTCTCATATGCAGAAAATTTCTGAGCAGTTTGGGACCACTGGCTGCCAGGTGGTATTATAAACTGGAGCTGGCTTCGATCAAGAGCTTCTACCAACTCTAAAAATCCTTTAGGGCAAGGTTTATCACTAATAAGGTCCAGCCAAAGCAAGCCGATTCCCTCTAGGCAATGCAAATTCAACCGGAGAAAACCCTTCGTGCGTATTCGGCGTGGTATTGGGAGTGTTTTAATCTAGTAGATGATGCTTGCAATGACTCTATGGCCATTACCACCTTCAAGATGGGGTTATATCCCGACAGTGCCCTCCGCAGCTTCTTGACCAGACGGCCCCCCAAAACAGTTTGGTCGCTGATGAAGAAAGTTGAGGAATACTGTAAAGTGGAAGATGACGCCTTGCGGGTTAAAGCCAAAAATGTGGCCAATAAGACGGCTCCTTCTGAAATTGCTTAGCCGTTAAATTCTGTACCACCTCAGAGCCCTGAACCACGACATCGGGCTAAACGAGACAAGAGACGAGATTCTCGCCGATCAAGCGACCAATGCTCCCATAGAGCAAATAAACAACTGCAAGTCGATAGCAGGCACACAAGGCGCGCCGACAAGAAATATACGGAGTTGTCAGAGCAGATCAGTGCGGTTATGTCCAAAATCCAACACCTTCCGTTCTTCAAATGGCCGTCGAAAATGGTGGGACCTCCCGACACGCGAAGACGAGATAGGCGGTGCGAGTATCACAAGGATTATGGCTATGATACTGAGAGTTGTTATGCATTGAAGGATCACTTGGAGGAATTGGTACAAGATGGTTGGCTACAACAGTATATCCGAAAGGGCAACTCAACCAAAGCAATAGCCTTAAGACAGGATTCACCTTCGCTCGGTGTGATCCACATGATATACAGCCTGCCAATGTCATCCGCGGTGCATACGATTCAATCAAATCCCGACCCTCAAAATCAAATCGCTCTGGTTAAATGGCCCCAAGAAGCTGCGAGCATTACTTTTGATGATTCAGATTTGGCCGGAGTGACACTTCCCCACATTGATCCGTTGGTAATTGAGTTACACGTAAACTGATTCACTGTTGAGCGCGTACTCATTGACCCAGGGAGCACATCGGAAGTTATGTATTACAAGACATTCACCAAACTCGACTTCTCCGAATCGGACCTTTCTCTAGCTCCTTATCCACTATTCGACTTCAACCCCAATCCAGAATACCCGTTGGGAAAAATCACACTACCCGTTGAGCGGGCTCCCGAACAGTGGATGTGGAATTCTTGTTCGTCAAGCTGCCATCACCGTATAATCTCATCATGGGGCAATCTTGGTTGCATACTATGTATGCCGTGCCAAGCACCTATCATCAGCTGCTACGCTTCCCGACAGAACGCGACATTGAGCAAATCTGTGGCTCCCAGAAATCGACACAAGCATGTTATCTCCTTGCTGAAAAGATGCCAAAGGAATTGCAAGTGAACTCTATTGAGGTAACGGATCGGGAGCCTCAATGATGTTGGGCAGCTCCCAAGTGAAAAGGCCATAGAAGCCCTAGATCGAGTTGAAATCAACGGAAACCTAGACAGGTTCTTCATGGTCGGCGCTTTCCTGAGTCAAGCCGATAGACATCAGCTAATTTCCTTCATACTCGGCAACCTTGATGTATTTGCGTGGACTCCATATGAGATGCCGGATGTATATCCATCTGTTTCACAGCACCATTTAAATGTTGACCCTAATTTTGCATGATAGATTAGCCCTATTTGTGTTCATTTTTGAGACTTGTTATAAACTGGAAATATGCATATTTTGGACTTTCTTGCCTCTGTCTTCATGCTTCATCATCAAATAATGCATGCTTTGTATAGCTATAAGCCATTCCATGCGCCTAATTTTGAGTTTCGGGGATTCATCTCATGCATTGGTGCCATGTTTCCATGTTTCGGGGCTTTGCATCATATTTCAGCGCTGAAAATTTGCATGTTTGCATACCATATTCCATGCCTTGCCATGCTTTGGTAGAGTGGCATTTTGTTGCCTTAGGTTCGGTCCTCGGTTTGCGTGCATGCGTGCACGATTTCGAGGAGTCTTTTTGTTTTCACCTAATGTCTACTGATGTGAGTGTGGCTGAGGTCCACTCATGTTAGTGTAAGTCCATTATGCATTGTGTATGCCATTTCATTTCATAGCATTGTGTATGCAAGGTTGGTATGTTAGAGCATTGTGTATGCCTCGTTACATCGTGCATTGTGTATGCCATCTCATAGCATTGTGTATGCTAGGTTGTGTATATTAGTTTCATTCATGCATGTCATGCATATCGCATTGTGCTTGGGATAGGAGTTAGCCCGAGCACGAAAAACGAGGACGTTTCGTATTCCGAGTGACGGAACGTGTCTCAATTCCTGGTCGCCGACGCTCCGGATTATCCATGATGGAGTCTAGGCCCTGTTGTGTTTTTCATATGCATTCATTTATATTGAGTCGTGCAATTCGACTCCTCGGTCATCATGCATCGAGATGCATGATTGGCGTCACGAGGATCGAGGACTACGCTCCCTGAAGAGTAGTCATGCATACATATGTGGAAGTACTTTGCCATGCCCTTTGTTGCTCTCTGTTGCAGGCAAATCAAGAATCAGCAGCCTTCCAAAGTTGGAACGCATTCCAAGAACAATTGCAGACAGAGGCAAACCGAGACATCGCGAGGGATTTTCCGACAAAGCAAACCGAGCATGCATCATTCATCATCCAAAGCAGAGTCGAGGCCGTCCTTGGCTTGCATGTCAATTTACTGCTTTCCTAGATTAATTTGTTAATTAATTAGGATTTTGTAATTAATTTATTCGGGACTGTATTATTTATTCATTTGGGACTGTATTATTCTTTTGGACCCTCTGGCCGGGGCAATGTTGTAATAAGTGTGTGTGTGTGTGATGATGTCTTCCAAACCCCACGTCTTTCTCTCTTTTATTTACCCGCTTATGATGGTTAGATTAGGGCACTGTTTCAATTAGCATACAGTATGATAGCATGTTTGCATTCATTCATCTGTCTTGCATGCACGGGCTCGGCCATCATACTAACTGCATTGTATTTCAATTCCGAGTTGAAATTACGTGTTAGCTGTAGCAATTTCACATGCATGTTTAGAATAGCCGAGGCTATCTTAGTTGCATTTTGCATGTGTTGCATTAGGCATTTCTTGTATAGCTAGGATCATGCATGGATTTCTAATTAGCTTTCTGTTTTTGGCTTTGGAGTACTCAGTAAGTTTTTATGCTTTAAGCATCCTTACATGTGTGTGAGTGACTGTCA